>NDGM011174405.1:0-11911 GCA_002564305.1 Octomys mimax | reverse complement strand
AGAGAGAGAAAGACAGAAAGACAGAGAGAGAGATTATATATCATTGATGTCATGTCATGATGACATTCATATCAAGCCAACTTGAACAAAATCTTGTGTAACATTTATGATAACTAAACTGAACATTTCATCCTGCCTGTTATGTTATACTGATATATATATATATATATATATATATATATATATATATATAGTTCACTATAAAATTATAACTTTTGCCTGTTAAAACTCTAGAGATATAACCACTGAAATGTCCATGGTTGATAAAAAATAACAGTTTTCTCGTTATAATTTGTATTTAAGGTGCTTAAGTCTGCTCCCACCTAACTGGATCTGGTATTCTATGTTATATTTAAGGACAGATTCTTTTGTATTCCCACAGCAGCTACTGCCCAGGAATTTCTTACCTTTAACAGGAGGATCCAAAGGGTGGGATACAAGTGCCAATGATATGGACATCACATCCCAAGGATTCAAAATTCACTTTACTGCTCTTGGAAAAGTTTTATCTAAGAATCTGGTGCCTTTTGGTAATAACGATCCCAGCTTTTCTCTCTTGCAGTATATAGTTGATTTGTTGTTAGCTAGAAGAGCCCAAGACCAAAAAGAGTTATGAGAGTTCCTGGGAATGATGGGTTTTTGCTGTTTTTAGCTGTCGAGTTTTGCCTCTGTTGCTAAACACTTACATACACCCTAAAAGGAGGTAATAGCCTTCTGCTTGGATTAGAATTCAGAACAGCAAAAGCATAAAAGGATTAAACAAGAAACTCTTAAGGGCTCTAGCTCTGGCCCTACCAGGCATCACCTAACCCTTTTAGCCATTTGTTCATAAAAAAAGCAAGTAGAGACTTACTCAGACCTCAGGGACATGGAAGCATCCAATGGCCTATCTGTCCAAAAACTAGACTTTGCAGCTGCTGGGTGGCCATCATGCTTACAAGCCACTACAGCAGCAGCTATATTAGTAAAAGAGGCAAATTAACTCTGGGACAGAAGTGGAGCATGTTCATGGCCCATGTGATGGATACACTGCAGTAGGGTCTTAATGAAAGGTTGACTCATCCCGCGAGTCGAGACATGGGGTGATTACCTGGAGGAGGAACCGGGATGAACAAGACAGGGCAAGAGACACAAGAGACAGAGATAAGACAGGCTTTCTGATCAAGTCTCCTTTATTGAGGAAGTGAGCAGGGTCTAAATAGCTGTTCGGCGGAAATAGCTGGGCTGGACTGGTTGCTAGTTGGTAGCAAATGTCCGGGACCACAGGAAGATGCCAAGGCAAGCAGGGATTGGTGCTGCTTCATTTCTTGTCCAAATAAGGGAAAGTGTAAGAGGAGCGTTCCATCGCCCCCCACAAAAGGCGACTCTCCAGCACTAAGCTGGCCCCGTACCAGCAAGGCCTCCTTAAAGACTCACATCTAACTCTTGAGTTTATACAGGCCATTAATCCTGCATCCCTCCTTCCAATGTCATCGGAATCCCCAGAACAAAATTGTGTGCCTACAGGGAACCTTCCTTTTTAAGGATGTCAGAGTGGACTTCACTGAGATCAAGTTGACTAATCAAGCCCTAGTATGGGCTCCCCATTATGGTAGGCTCAGATCATGGGCCTACTTCCATGGGTTGAGTAGTTCAGAGCCTTTTCGGTGTTTTGGGGCTAACATGAAAGCTAGATACCATCTAATGAGCCCCAAAGCTTGAGTCAAATATAGTGGCAAAACCGCACCCTGAAGAGCACCCTGTCCAAACTGTGCCAGGAGACAGGGGTGAACTAGGTGTCTGTGCTTCTGATGGTCCTGCTGTTGTCATGCTGCACTCCATGCCAGGATGGGCTCACTCCTTTTAAAATCCTACTTGGAAGACTGCTACCCATGGTGCCGGTATTGGAGTAACTATAAAAGACTGAGACACACTGGATCACTCCCTTTAAATTCCTAAGTTGGAGGAGGATATCCTAACGCCCATTTCTAATCAAGAACTTGTTAAGTTCTTACAGTCTCTGCAGTCTACTCTGCAGGCTGCACACTCCCTCTTCTACCATCACCACCCACAATGCAGAGAAGCCAACACCCCATTGGCAACTGAGCCTAGATCCTTGATGTAGATCAAGAAGTGAGACCTCTCAACTCTTGGACTCTGCTTGACTGGGCCGTACCCTCTTGTCCTGAGCACTCCCATCATGGTCAAGGTAACAAAAAATAACACTGGATTTGCCACTCCCACATTAAAATAGCATCAACAAATCAACAGATAAGTAGACTTTACAGAAAACTACTGACCCCCTCAAGGTCAAACTGACCAGATGTGGCCCCTAATGCATCTTGTTAGAGCTAACAGAGGCTCAACACTCTCCCACCAATTATATGTGGTGGCTAACTCGGACCTTAGATGGGGCAAAGATTTCTACTCAGATCCTGAGTTATATGTCTCCCTACCTGACCTTTTTGGATATAAAAATGATAAAATGACATGGGTGAAAAATTTTCCAGAAGCCTCCACCATTCTATCTGTGCCCTAGTACATATAACAATCATACTTGTAGAGATTCCCCTGAAGATGGGGAATTCTTCTGTTCAAGCTAGAGATGTAAAACTATCACCTCTTAGGCAGATTTAAAAAAATCCCATTTTGAGTGTTACTAGGATCCCCCAAACAATCATATGACAAACTAAATGAATCAAGGATTTGAATCATGAACAAAAACCAGTGGAGAAAGTGAAGGGCTAATGTAAAAGTAATGTGAGGTGTTAATGTAAAACTAAATGTAAAAAAGTATTCTGCTCAACTTAGTGTCACCCTGCTTCTTTGTAAGACCACAGGAGGCTTGGTGTACCATTGACAAATCAATAGACTGAGAGTTCCCAGGAAACAATGCTACCAGAAGAAAATGCATGCTGAGGAATGGTCAAGCTGTCCCTAAATGTACTTTTCTATATTAAATGAAAATTTGTTTGCCAAACAGGATGCATTCTACCTTTAAAACCTCTATACTTCTAAGGCTCCTGGTCATTTGTCCTCTCCTGCGTTAGTATGGTCAAGCGGTCCTGGGCCGTGTAATAATGGCTCATAAAATTTAATAATTGGATTTTGGTCTGGTTTCTGTGTTGAGAACCCATAATAATTGGTGCCCACTTTTTGAAAAAAAAAAAAGCCTTGACTTTGCAGCTGGATTCCCACTATGTATATATCGCTGGCTGGCCTTGAACTCCAGATTATTTTGCCTCAGCCTCACTACTAATGGGATTATGGCTGGATGCACCAAGCCTGGGTTGAATTTTCTTCTCATTACACACGTGCTAATTGGCCTTCACCTCTTATAGCTTCCTTTATACTATTTTATTCTATTTAGTACAGGTTCTACAGAGTCTCAAGTCACAAATTGGACTCGTAGTGATCCTCCCATTTTCAGCCACCCACACACTCAAATTGCAGGCACTCACCACCACACCTAGTCTCCCTCTCTTCTGTGTGCCCCAGGGGCTGAGCCTGCATGGCATGCCAGAGGTTGAATCTTGGTCCGTATCTGCCTAAACAGGCACTTTAATTGGCTGAGCTACCTGGCCAGCCCTTCCTTTGTACTTTGATTCTTATCATTTGACAAGTTTTTATTTCCGGACAGGGTCCAACTTTGTAGCTCAGGATTCCACTGAACTCAAAATGATCATTGTGACTCATCGTCCCGAATGTGGGATTACAGGTGAGCATCACAACCACCTCAGGCTATGTCATTTCATAATATTGTTCATGTTTCTTTTCCATTTTGTTTTCCAAAAAAGACTCTAGGTGTGCAGTAGATGGTGGCCTTGAACTCATTTACACAGTTTGCAGCTAGGGGCCCTGCCCCTTAGCTCAGTTCCTTAAGTGGCTGCTTCAACAAAGCAGTCAGGCTCAGATTGCTGTGGTTCAGTCCCCACAAATCAAGCCAGTCAAACCTGCCCTGAAGGCATTTGGAGCAAAAATAAATAAATAAATAAACCATAGTTTGCAGCTGGCTGTTTCTTCACATCAATCCTCCTGTCTCAGCCTCCCTTGAGCTGGGCTTACACATGTCCTCCCTGGGCAACAGAGGGCTGGATCCTGCGAGGAACATGGGCAGGGTACAGCTGTGTTTAAGCACCCAGCCAGGACCTATCGCTAACTTCAGGAAAAGACTTCTGAAGTTAGAACAGCATTTCCTGTCCTGGAGGACAGAAGCATTTAACAGGAATGTACAGCACACTCAGGGACAACCAACTTGGGGTATTCATGTGTGTGTGTGTGTGCATATGTGTGTGTGTGTGTGTGTTCCTGTGTTGTGTGTGTGTGTGTGCTTGTGTGTATATGTGTGCATTCATGTATTGTGCGTGTGTGTGTGTTGTCAGTGTGTATGTGAATGGAAATGCTCTCACCAGTGGAGGTGTGCAGAACAGAAGACCCCTGAGTGAACAAAGCCCAGGGAAGCCTGTCCTCAAAGCTTAGCAGGATCCTCTGATTAATTGTACTCTAGGCACCAGGTACTTAGAAAGGGGACCACATGCCGGAGGAGAGAAACAGAGAGGCTGAAGGGAAGGCAGCATAGCAGAGGCAAAGCCTAGCCACGGCCTTAAGGATGAGTAGCACTTTGCCGAAAGACACTTGCTTGCTCCACCGGCAGCAAAAATGTGAAGGCGCTGTGACAGCAGCCAGGTTTGGGGCTACCTCAGCACTCCCTCTGCATGCTATGGAAAGTGAGTTCATTTATATGGGCCAGATTTTCTGAGGCTGTGGACCAGAGCAGACGGATTATGAGGATTATAGTGGCTTGGGGACCCTGTGGAGGCCCTGGGCTGGCGGTGCACACAGGGGCTTCACAGTACCTTTTGGCATTGCAGCAGGCAGCAGGGGCACAGATCTCTGCAGACCCTCACAGGTGTCTTCCTCCCTGGGAGCAGTCGGTCTCGATCAGTTCTCAAGTCTTTTCAACCTCATCTCATATCTCGCAGGAAGCCCCAGAGACACTGTAGAATTCTGGAGCTGAGAAGGGCTGCCTGCTGCCTCTCCTGGCCCAGCTCACACATCCAGGAGGTGGAGGATGCTGCATAGGTGCTGTGCCCCACCAAGCTGGGTTTCCCAGACAGGCCTCCACCCAGCCAGCCCTGAAGGATCCTGCACTCATGGCCTTGGCTCCTCTGCTTGGGATGCTCTGCCAATGAAGCTGTGCTCCCTGCTACATGCTTTCTGGGGCTGGTACAAGGCAATAGAACATGGCCTGGCACAAGGTGGTAGGGTGGGGTCAGGACAGGACTGGGGTATGATCCTGGGGCTCTGCTCCCTGGCAGGACACAGAGAGAAATGGCCTAATGGTAAACCTGTTACAGAGCTGCGTGACAGCATACCTAAACAAGTGTAGGATCTCGGGAATCACAAGAGGGGGCATGAGGTTGGAACTCTAGTTGAACTGTGCAAGGCTCAGGACCCAGTGTCCATGGCCCTTGTTCACCTGGTGTCTCAGTTTCTGTGTTCATGAAATGGGGTCAAGCTAGTGCGTGCCACTGTGGGGCAGGAGGAGGGGGTCCTGAGGGAAGGGGAGAAGACTGACCTCTCTGCCTGTGAAGATTTTGCTGATATGGTCTGCTAGAGGACAGGGACTTGGGTTTGGTGAGGGAGGGGCAGCCACTCTCTCTTGGGACAGACACCTGCTCTGGCTTCCTGCAGCCTGGGTGGAAGAGCTGAGCTCATCAGAGAAGGGGCCAGAGGAGTCAGGAAGGTGGGAGAGTGTCCCTGGTGGGCACAGTGTCCCTGGTGGGCACAGTTGTCAGGCAGAAGGGTGCCAAGGTCTCCTGGTGCCAGGGCTGGGGAGTGGTCTGGCATAGAAGAGTCAGGCCAGACCCCCAAGAATGCCAGATAACAGTCAAACAGGTGAGAATCCTGACCCCAGTGTGATTTGGCACCAACCTGATTTGGGGTCAGGAAGCTCCCTCACCCTTGGGGCTCCTACCACTGTCCTCACATTCATTCATTCATTCATTCATTCATTCATTTATTTTAGGGAAAGTGTTTACATGTGGTCAGGGTCTCACTACTAGAAAGGTCTTGTAGTGATCTGCCTGTTCACATCCTCACAAGTGCAGGGATTGCAGGCATGCGCCACCACACCTAGTCTCAAGGACAAGACATTATGCCCTGGGGCAGGGCTGGCACAACAGGCCCAGGGATCCAATACCCAGCCCCTGCACCTGCTTGCAGGCACTTTAATCCGCTGAGCTTTTTGGCCGGCTCCCCACCCATTTTTGGTTGTCCCTCCTAGTTCAGAGTGGGGAAAACCAGTGTTACTCCTCAGCATCCTGCAGTGCATAAAACACCCCACTATACCAGCTCCCTTAGCATACTCCCAGAAACTGAAGTGCCAGCTGGTGAAGGACAGGATGGGGTCTACTGAGAGCCCACTGAACTAATGGCCTCTGTGGCTGTTGTTCCTGAGCTTTGCACATCTTTGTTCTTTGAATGAAACTCATGTATTGAGAACACACAGAGAAATGAGCACCAAGGTTGTACCAGCCCTGCTGCCTCCTGCTGAGCTAGTTGGGGCTCCCTGTCTGTAAAGGCCCCCTGCTCCCTAGGCCTGCACACAGTAGGAGCTCTCCAGGACACTGCACTTCTCCTTAGCGACAGACACTGTGTTGAGTGTACCTGAGGCTTGTGTCACCTGAATTGGGGAGGGTATGCTCCAAGCTCCTGCAGGCAGTCTACCAACTTGCTTATGTGATGGCAGGCTTGTGCACACTCCTTCCAGGGTCAGTCTCCAAAAGAGCTCTGTAGCCACTATGTAGGTGCTGGTGGCTGGCCAGCCTAAGTCATGGCTGAACCAGTTTTGCCCAGGTGAGCACAAGCCATGTAGCCTGTGGTTCAGCCGGTGGCTGTTGATCTATCAAGTGCTACAGTCACTAATAGCCATGTGTGGTGGCCTCAGAGCTCAGGTTGACTGTGAAATTTTCATTCTAGTGGAGGCACAAAGAGAATGGACCTGAGAGAGACAAATCCGAATAAACTTATTCTCAGCACAGGAAAGAAAGCAAAGGAGTCTTGGGAGTGGTTTGAGGAAGGGAGTGCTTTCACCAACAAGGGCCTTTGAAGAGGGGGCCTCTGGCTTTGGCCCTGAGTGGGAAACCAGGACTGCATGAAGTCAGACCTGATCAGGGCAGCAGGAGAAAGGTCTACAGGCCTTGGCTTGTGTTGGGGCCAGAGGGCTGTGTGTTGTGTATTTAGTGTTTGTATGTCAATAGTTGTTCCACTTTTTATTTGAGCTTTGAAATAAAGAGGTAAATCATACTTTCTCCTGAGGTACTAGTTGGTCTAAGTGATATTCAAACTAGTTAATCATTAAGCAAAACATTTAAAATGGCTACAGTTTATTGGAAAGGACTGTTCATTGTTGGACAGGCAGGTGTCCAACCTTTGCTCATTAATTAAAAAGTCCCCAATAATCTCTAATGTCTCTTAAAACACACCCAAATAATTTGGTCACAGGTCCAAAAATAAGGTTTTTCAAACAAGAAATTAAAATAAGATTTTCTCATACAAGATGCTCATAGTACATTATAAATATCCATGCCTTTCAAATGTACCATATTCTACAATGAAAATTTTCTTTCGGATTTGATCATATTCTTCTGTCTTATGCTCCAGATATTTGTTGTAAGAGGATCATGTGAAGCCAACCTGAGGTTGTTAAATGATAAATTTTGAACAGAAGTTTATATGTGATGTGTAGAGATCCTTGTGTTAGACGTGGTTAGCTAAACTGGATATTTCAATATGACTGATATACCATTGGGGACTATACGTCTGGGCTGAAACCATCGCACCCTCTGTGCTATGGTTTTTACATCACCATGGCTAGATCCCTGAGAAAGGCCCCAAGCAGTGAGATATTTTGGTCTTTAATAGCTTCCCACTAAGGGCACGTCTACTCCCTTTTCAAAAGTGTGCAGAATGACACACGAACCTCTGCAAAGAACTACTTCCCCAAACGCCATTTTTCAGTCTATATTTCAATGTTAACACAGGGTTTCCTTAAGTTGCTAAGTGCCCCCACCTGGACTCCACAGTGCAAACTTCCTGCTTCTGCTTCCCATGCTCCTGGGATTACGTGGCATGTGTCCATGATCCCGGTTTCCACCTGAGTCTTAAGGGCCCTGGGAGGGCACATAATCTGCTGGCAGAAATCAGAGCACCTCAGGCACCAGTGACACGTGGACACTGCTGCTGTGCTTCCCTGAGATTGACATCACTGAGATCAAAGAGCCATAGTAAATGTGGAATGTTTGTAAAATGCTTATGGGACCAAAGATCCCCTTATCCCTAACAGTTTCCCCAGTTGAGTATTTTTTCTCCCGAGTCCAGACTGCATCACACCATACTCTGTCTCACACACAGATCTACTATGGTCACATAGGAGGAAAACTCTACAGTGGTGTGCAGTCTTTCTGTGCACAAGAGCAGGATTTCCCAGCCCTTCTTAGTACTTAATTTTCAAAAAGGACTTTTCATCCAGAGGACGCTGAGAAGCAGTCAGCATTAGCTGAGTGGAGGCTCAGAATCAACACAGGTGGAAAGCGCTATGTGAAAAGGGAAACAGAATACAGTCAATAAAAGCATCTGGGGAGCCAACCAGGGTCCTAGATTCTGGGTCACTGTCTATATTCCTAGGAGGCTGTGCACCCAGCCACCCCTCCAACCCTGGCCAGTCACCACCCTCCTGAGCCAGGCACCTCTCTGCCCTCAGCCGGGCTCCACTGTGAACTGTAACCCATGGTGCATCAAGGTTCTTTTATGTGTATAGATTTACACAAGTAGAGATCATGTTTAGATTGTGCCTGACACTTCAGATTTTAAAGTTTCTACAATAGATTGATTCATGAAAAAAAAAGAATTCATTTGTTTTTACTGTTTGTAAAGAAGGGCTTGGTATGTCCTTTAGGGTGGTTTTCCATTCGCTGTGCAGCCCAGGTGGCCTCAAATGCACAGCAATGTCTGCCTCAGCCTTCCAAACATCAACTAAAAGCATTCTGCACCAACCTTACCACAAGCAGTTATTTTTATTTTTAAAGTTTCCTTATTTATTTAATATTTTACTATTTTGTTTTCTTGTTTGAAAGTGGGGCTTCTAACAGTGAGGGAGGCCTTGATCTCATGGAGCTCAAAGGTTCCTCAAACTTTAGATGACCTCCTGAGTTAGCCTCCTGAGTGCTCGGATGGCAGGCAGGTGTCAACAAGGATTTCTACTGGGTACTTTGATTCTAATTTTGTTTGGACCTAGGACAATTTCAGTGTGATACATTTCAGTACATTTTCCTGAATTATTTATTTACGTTATTGTCCTTTTGGTGCAGTGTTTTACTGTGTAATCCAGGTTGCATTTGAACTCACTTTGTTGCTAAAGCTGGCCTGAAAATCCTAGCAATCTTCTTACATGAGCCTCCTCAGTGTTGGGAATACAGGTGTGTGTCAACTTGGCCTGGGCTTGTGTGGTTTGTTTAAGTAGCTTGTAATCACTTACATGTTACTAAGCCCACCTAACCAAAAAACCCGCTCTGTCCTGCCTCAGCATCCGAGAGTGTTGGGATTATGGATGTGGCTTGTTTTTGTTCTTGCACATTCTTGCTAATGCACCATGTTGCCTTAGAAGGATATAGATGCCATTACATCTCAAGCTTGTCTCAAATTCTTTTCTCTTTTTACCTTTCTATTTTCTTTCTTTCTTCCATTCATCATCCCTTCATTCATTCCTTTCTTCCTTATTTTCTTTCTTTCCCTCACTTTCTTTCTCTTTGGGTCTCATAATTAGTTTCTAAGTGAAACTCCACTTCTCCTTATGTAGATGAAAATTTCATGGCATATCAAGTTGATTTCTTTTAATTTTATTTATGTATCTAGGACAGCATCTACAGACTCTCAGAAAACAAGTACAAGTTGTAGTGATCCTCCTATTATCAGCCTTCACAGTGCTGGGATTGCAGGCAGGCAAAACATGCCCAATCTCATTTGCAATCTCAGCAAGTTCTGGGAGAGGGACCAATATTTGATGCTGCACATCAAACCTGGTTGCTGTGCTCGGCCAGCCCTACATTCTTATGTATTATCTTTTCACCATGTACTCTAGGCTAGGCTATTAGTGTTTGCAGAGTTAGAGTCTCACTGTGTGGCTCAAGCTAGCTGTGAATTATTTATGTAGCCCACAGTTGCCTTGAATTGGAACCCATTCTCCTACCTAAGCATGAAAATTAATGGCATTACAGATTTTCAAACTTCACCATGCATCTTCTTCTGTGATTGTAGGGATCAAACAATGGAATCATTCATGCTAGAGAATTCCACCTCTGAGATACACACACTGCACCAGCTCTCTGTTTTTAACATGACTCATACAGGTTCAAACAATTTTTAGACTCAGTACACACAATAAGGACTTAACATACCCACATACACATAACACCTCTGTGAAAGTCACAACACATAAAATATAAATCCAGGCTACTTAATTGAGAAACTTGGAGCACCGGCTGGTACTGAGGGCACATACCTGCCCTCCCAGTATGACAGAATCTGAGATAGGAGGATGACCTTAAGATAGAGGTCAACCAGAGCCAATGTTTTAGTCTGGGTTCACAAGGACAATTTAATTGAGGATACACATATTTATTTCACAAGTAGTTTGAATCAATGAATTCCCATGGGTTTATGTTTCTAAGCACATATATTACAGGAAAATTTGCATTTTTATTTTGAAGCAAATTTCTATAATTCAGAGGCAAGCATATTGGGACTATAGTCCAAGCACATCAGAGGCTTAGACAGGCTTAAAAGGGAGGATTATCAACAGAATTAACAGGGTGGAGAGGGAGAATTAACATGGTGAAGGGGGAGGATTAATAGAGTGGTGAGGGAGGGACCAATCAAGCTTTAGCCAGTGCTGTGAAGGGAGGAGCGTAGAGGTTCAGGTGTGGCTAAGAAGGAAGTATAAAAGAAGAGGGAATTGAAGGAAGAGATACTCACCTCGAAGCTTCCAGTTGCTGATGGTCTTTCTGGGATTCCTACAGCTCTGCCACCCTCACTGGAATCTGAACCTGGTGTGTAATTTGCTTCCGTGTGGTGCCCATAGTCCTTCCTCAGCTATTATTCTGTAGGTGCAGAGGGGATATCCCAACCTTCCCAGAAAGGACTTCTGTGTCCTCCCTGTTTTCCAGGAGTGCTGCAATTCCACATTAATCAGAATGAGCCTCCAGTCCCCACACGTGCTGCGCAATCTGGCCATTCAGAGCCTGCTAAGAGACAAAGCCTTGGCCATGGAGGCCATGGAATATTTACCTGGTGAGCTCTATTCACCAGTATTCATGGAGGCCTTCATCAGGGGACACGCTGAGCTCCTACAGGCCATGTTGCAGTCCTGGCCATTTCCCTCCTTGCCCCTGGGAGACCTGATGAGCATGAGGGACCCAGACACATTGCTCACTCAGCAGCACGCTGTCCAAGTGGAGAAAAGGATGTTCCATGCTGTACTTGATGGGCTCGGTGTGCTGCTCAGCCACAAGACTTGCTCTAAGTAAGTAGAATGCAGGCATCCTGGGAGAGGACATGGGTATCCAGAAGGGCCAGAAAGTGTCAGCTGGGGTGGGCACTAAAGGTGTTTAGGGGGCTTAAGGAAAACTTGTGTTATGGTAACCGGTAGGAGTACAAACCATACTGGGGAGGAGAGCTGATGGAGGAGCCAGCAGGAAAAGATGAAGAAGTTCTCAACTCCGACCAAGGCACTATGAGGTGTGCTGGGCTGGATCCAATGGGGAAGGGATGAGCAGTAATGTGCAGTTTCCAAAGAGTAGAGAGAAGGGGGGCCTGGCCCTAGCTTACCTCTTTAAGCGACTGCTTAAACAAAGCCGCCAGCCTCAGGTTGCTG
>NDGM011174399.1:0-16954 GCA_002564305.1 Octomys mimax | reverse complement strand
TAACACAAACTCTAGAAGTCTCCACCCCATGACTGCATGAGGCTTTGGGGGGACAACTAGACATAAACCATAACAAATGTAAAACCCATAACACATACTGGTCAGTCATTTAACACTTAATAACCACCCATCTGCCTACAAATGTGCCAGTTATATGTTTACCTTACTGTGACATGTTTTGATCACTTGCAAATAGCATACCTCTACATTGCACATGCAAAATGTTTAAACCTAATACCTTAAGAGAATGGATTGGAAATGTTCTTTAGAACATTTCTTCGTAAAATGTCTCATTCTCTACTGATTCTAGATGTGTGTGTGGGCAGGGTGTGTATTTTGCTTCATTGATCTGCTTTCTGCATGTGTGGAATTTTAATTTGCAACATAAATGTACCAGTTTTCTGTGAAAGTTACAAAACAATACGTAATTATGGATACAAAATCCTGTCATGTTGCTAAATGTAATATAGCAACAGGATGAGTATGAGTGCCATCTTTATGAATAAGCCATTTATTTTTATTGAAATGTTAAGATCCACATTATGGCCTCATCTAAGTTCGTTCATTGTCCACTACATTCAATCAATAATCATTTTCCAGCCTTTGATTATTTTGTAGTTGCAGATATATGGAATTGGTAATACTGACTGAAATAGAACCAACTTTAACTTTGCTACTTTAGGAGGATCCCATGCCCATTAAATTCTTTTTGAAACTCCTATAAAGTAGTAGTACAAATATAAGCATCAACAATTAAATGAGAAAAGGTTCATTTGTGTTACTTTTGTACACCGGCTGTTTAAATATTAAAGTGGGGGGCCAGGGATATAGCTCAGGTGCAAAAGCATCCGAGTTCAATTTCCAGTACTACAAAATAGATAAAGTGGTGGTGGTGATATATCCTAACCAACTTAAACATCTGTTTTTCTTAATAATTCTGCCCTTTTTATAGTTCTTGCTTAGCTACAAAAAGATATGTTTGAGGAGGGTGTATGTGTTTGGAGAACAGTAAAGTATTACGGCCTGGATGATAAATCTAGAATCTATCTTATGTGGATGTTAAATTATTGTAGAGTAAATTACAAAACAAAATAGAGACCTTGAAAATACTGGCTTGGCATTGAGTACAACTGGATAGTAGCCATTCCTTTTGAATTGTGAAAATGCTAGTTAGCTAATCGCAGATATGAGATGCAGCCTGTCTAACTTGGTTTGAATCCTGGAATCTGTGTGTGTAATCTTGGTTTTCTCTTCTGTCAAATGAGATGACAGAAAGTGTCTACTTACAAGGTATCTTGTGAAGTCAGTCACTGTTATGGTTGTTATTATGAAAGATAAGACGTATAGTTTTGGACACAAAAATGTATTTTTTAAAATAGAAATAGTCAAATGTAATTAGTGATAACTTACTAAAGTGTTAGAGAAACTGAATAGAAATTAGGTAAAAAGAAGAGAGCAAGAGTTACTCTGTGATCCCGTGTATTGGTCCATTTGTGCTGCTGTAACAGAAGACCTGAGACTGGGTAATTTATAAATAAAAGAAATTATTTTTTCACAGTTCTAGATGCTAGGAAGTAAATTATAAAGGCATCAGCATCTGGAGACGCCCTTTTTGTTGTGTGTTTCAGAGGGGACAAATGCAGTGTCTTAGAAGGCAGAAGTGTAAATAGTCAAAGTAGGCTAAACTAACTTGCTGTTTTGTAACAGTAGTATTCTACCCATGATAACTCTGAGGGCTGCCAAAGGTCCTGCCTCCTGACATGACCATAACCATAACCTGTTGTCAACAGGGGTTTTGGAAGAGATATTCAGACCATAGTATTCCCCGTATAGGAGCCATACTCTAAACCTTAAAAAATTTGGCATTCTTGCTGGAAAGAGAGGAGATAGAAATGAATACAAACACTATATTGTGAGTACTCATGTTTGGAAAGCAGAATGATGAATTGGAGCAGTAGAATAAAAGGAAGAGCCATGAAAAATGTCCTTTAAGAACACGGAACAGGAGGTTGTCAGAGTCCTGGAAAGACTGAAAAGGTAGCAGAAAGCTGGGTGTGTTTGAAGACAGTTGAAGAAACCAAGGAGATTGATCCCAAATGTGAGTGTACCAGCAGGCCCTTTTCCACAGAAAATAGGGAACAAGTCCCCCATTGCCATCAGTGAAACTTTATACTTTTCTATATCATGTAAGTTATTTTTTATGGTTGTCATCAAGAATTTGGCAGGCAACATGAAGTCAATGGCCACTTGATAAGCTCCAGACAAGTTGCTATAGTACTATAAGTGCACACCTGATTATGGAGGAGTAATTAATGTATTGTGGAGCATGAGGCTTCAGATAATTAGATCTTGGAATTAGTTACAGCTGTTGTGAATAGCTGGGGTTGTTTAAGCAGATTTTAGAGATAAAATTTAAGTTGGTAACCAACATGATAGATAAGGGCTGACAACATGATATGCATAGTTATTTAACAGACACAACAGATGAGGCTGAAACACATCTAGGCTCTAGTTTTACTACTGATGACCATATTGCTTTTACTTTATTAATAATTAAATGTTTTGTTTTGCAGACTATACTGCTTATAATGTTTGGAAGAATTCGAAGGGTAAAGGAGAACCCTGGTCAATACAATACATACTATTGTTAGTAAATTTTCTTTTTAATTTTGCCTGTGGCAAATTTTAGAAAAAGTAATAATCAAAACTAGTATGCAAGCAGTAGCATCTGTAATAAAATAATTTTTTATTGTGTACCATGATGTAAGCCTTATTGCTTGCTTTGATTTATATGCAAATATTTCTGTTTCTTATGGTTTATACTCCTTTCAGCTGCTATCTTAGTTTTTGTGCTGTAGACTATCTCTATTTTTTCCATGATTACCACAATAAAATAGGCAAGCAAGAAAAATTATGGCTATTTCTCCTGTCATTTTGTGTATTTGTTTCAGTAGCAGTACCAATCTTTTAGGCAACCTGTGTTGTCAATGTTATAAATTTACAGTATACCTGTGGAATTTACATATATAAAACATAGATGTCTTGCTGGTGAGTTCAACTTATAAGCCATGGAATAAAACTCTTGCAGTGAGGCTATTAGTTTCAGGTAATTTAAATCTCAGTGGGAACCAAGAAATGGATTTTGAAGTAATATATTTCTGAAGTCCTGAAATAGAAGAGATTGTAATATTCTATGTAAAGAAAAAAGTGGAAATTTTTCAGGTAAAGAAGTTTAAATTTAATGAAGTGGTTAACAGTAATTTCAAGATTTATTTCCCACCTGTAAACATTGTTTTTTGTTAGTTTAAAGGAAATTGGTTTAAAAATTAGGCTCCTTTTCAACATAATGTCAAATTGAATGAACCGTATCTTTAAATGTTGAAACTTTTTCTAATAGGAAGGCTGCAGAATTACATATTTTTTTCAGATATACACATAGCTTAGTATAATTTATTTAGCAATTAGGTTATTGATGATGATAATAGATCTTATTTTCAAATAATGTTTTATACCTAGTTTTTGTATCATGTAAATTTATATCTTGATAAAATTTTTTTCTAGTTTATTTTGATATGCAAGTGTATTTTACTTTAGTATTTAAAGGAAAATGTGTAACTATTTTAAAGCATGGGTAGTAGTAATAATCTTACAACTAATTTTAAGACTCCTTCACTCAGGGGTTGTAGTTGCTAGTTCCCCTCATACACTTATTTTCTTTCGTTAATGATATCTAATGTTAGACATTATCACTTACATGCTGCTCATCTTGTCATATTATCTCAATAAGTGTCTCCATCCGTCCTGTAATCTGGATTACTATTTGTTTACTTCTCTCTTCTAGGTGACTGTGGATCCTTGAAGGTTAAGACAGTGTATTTCTGTACCAGATGAATTTATTATAGTGTTGGATGCTTAGTTGATAGCTAGTAAATTTTTGAGAGGCTCCTACAATACATGTTAAAGAGCCTGACAAGACTTAACCCTGCTTTCTCTAAGTGTTTTGATGGTCAACTTTAGGTTTTTTTTTTTTGTTGTTGTTGTTGTTATTGTTTGCGGTACTGGGGATCAAACTCAGGACCCTGTACTTGCCAGACAGGCACAAGCTATCTCCCTGGCCCTCTCTAAATGTTTTGAGGAAAGTTATTATCCTGATTGGTAGCTAAGGAAGCATGTATATTGTACAGATGAAATTATATGTCAGAGAAAATGATATCTCTGATGGGATAGTTAATACTTTTCTATAATTTTAATATTACAGAGGAACTATTTCCAAGAGTCCTGTTAGGTTTTGTGTACAAATTCTATTAGTAAGGCCTTTTATAAAAGGGCTTTGTTTATCTTTTCCATTTCCGTTATGCAATTACTAACATTGCTAGGAATATAGAAAATGCTCATTAAAATGGTAAATGAATGATAAATATATTTGTTTCCAATATACTCTCTACTTTCCCATTAGACAATAAGCAGTTTGAGGGTTGGACCCATTTATTAGTCTTTTTAAATTTTTCTCCTATAGTCAACACATTGCCACATTTTTATATGTGTGTGTGTGTGTTGAAGGTTACTAAGACCACTCTCTTACTTGACTTTGGGACATTTATTAAAAGGATTTGCAGGATAGTTTAGATAGATAGTTAGATGAATAGATAGATAAGATAGTGTGTTTCAGCAGCTAAGATACTGTGATGTAGTACAGATCCACAACTGGATCATAAGGGGAGCCCTGCACAGGCAGACTGGAGGAATCCATAGTAGGCTATTTTGCACTCTCTTCTATGTTCTGTGAGATGTTCTTGCCCAGAAAAGTTATTTTGGCTGGTCAGTTGGTATATTCATTTATCAGGAGCCAGAAAGACAACTTAGAAAAACAGTGAATATTCTAAAATATCTGGGTGTGTTGTAGGATCATATGTTTTAATATGTTCAAAGCTTAATTTCTGAGCTATTTAGATAAATCCCCCATAGATGGCATCTCCGTGGTGATTGGTAGAAATCGTTGATTACTGCTTTATGTGATTTGTTGTGGTAATGTGTTTTCTGATTTGAGGGGTTTCTATTAATTGGGTTTCTATCTTCCTGTTTTTAGAAACACAGTCACAGCAGTTTTATATTCAGGAGAGGCCATCCCTATCAGAAACTCAGCATACTGACTGATTTCAACTATTGCAGCATTACTGGCAGTTTTGCAAATTAAGAGAAAAAAGACACTTATGTGTCTTAGAGAATCGTGGATGTCAGCTCAGGCTCTGACCCAGTTAAGCTTATATTTTCAAAAGAAATAAAAGAAAGATGCTATTGACTGTGAAATGTGACAGCTAACAGTAAAAGGAGGAACTGTAAAAATATAGTAATCTTCACTTAGTTCACAGCGAAAAACAGTGCCACACTCGTCAGTGGTTCCAGAGAGCACTGCTTCTTATTACACAGACTCGAAATTGATCTTGATGAGGAATCATTGAAGGGAGATTCAAAGTATGACACTCTTAATCAGTTCAGTCTTTGTGTAATATATTTTTAAAAGTTTCCATCAGGAATGGTTAGCTACCTCCTTTCAGTTCTTTTTTACAGAGATACCTTTCAAGTACATAGAATGTAACCATTGGACACTGATTATGCTCATTGAAAGACTCATTGAATTTAGTTCTACTTATGAAAGCTCACGGAAAAATTTATAACACGACTTACTAACCTCTTCACACAATTAAAAAAGGTAGCACAGCTACAAATAACTGCACCAGATGAACAACGGAAAATTCCAGAAATATTTGGTAAATTCTGGCCTATTTTTCATGTTCTCATGGACTCAGTGTTTGAAACTTATTTGTTAAGAAAATACTGGTCACTAGAAAATATCTTGCTTGAACAGTTGTTTTACCAGTGCGCTGGCACACACCTGTAACCCCAGGAAGCAGAAGCAGGAGATTTCAAACTCAAGGCCAGCCTGGGTAATTTAGTGAGGTCCTGTCTTAAAATAGAGAGGCCTGGTGATGTATAGCATTGATGGGAGTGCTTTTTTAGCACTGCAGAGAGCCAGAGGATGGTTTTCTGTTCTTGATACCATAAGCACTTGATGGGAATAGGGAATGTGATTAAATATAAAAATAGGAAAATACCTACTCAAAATCTAGTGTCATCTCATGGCGAAGGGAAGAATCCCTATTTTGGAGATTTCTGGAATACATTTACTTTTTTGTCCAGCCGGTAGTTTTACTTATCAAATGGGAAAGGGATGGCACTAATTTTGTTACATACAGATATCTTTGTCCCAACTGTCTTCTAGGCACCTGTCGAGTAACATTTACATTACTGAGCAATATTTGTATGTGCTAGCCACTGGTAGATGAGTCAGTGATTTTTACAGATGACTTCCTTTAACCCTTACTGTAATCCTGTGAGGTGGTCATTATTTCCTACAGTCCAAGGAGGGTGAAATTCAGAGAAGTTAAACTACCCAAGGTGAACTGCCTGACAATGAACTTTCACCCCCTAACTACTATGTTGTGCTGCTTTCAACTGAAATGCACTGCTCTGGTTGCCATACTATAATATTCAGTAGGTTTGCTGTAGTCACTGTAGGAACAGCAGGATAATTATAGATGGAAGAACAAGCAACATATAAGGTAGCTTCTTGTTAGCCTAGGATTTTCTGCAGAGGAATCTACCTAACATAACCAAAATGCAGACCTCTTATCCCTTACTGTTCTGTTGAGAACTGTGAAGCCATGCTTTGCTTCATCATGTTTTCTAGTTTCTATGATTTTGTACTATTAACTCTTCCTGGGTTGTTTTAATGCTTTCCTTTTATTTTTTTCCATTTATGGATTTGATACAGTGTCTCACTACAAAACTCAGATTCATATTGATCCTCCTTTATTCACCGTCCCCAGCACTGGGATTACAGGCTTGTGCCACATGCCCGGATTCTGTCCCTGGCTCAGCATGCCACAGGGTGGAGCCGGCATGGCATATGGGGCTGGGAATCAAACCCTGGTCCCTGTGCTTGCCAAAGCAGGCACTTAGTCCTCAGAGCTATCCTGCCTGCCCTATTTTTGATGCTTTCTTACAAGTAATCCTTGATTGCTCATTTACAGACAATTCGTGTATCCTGCTAAGTATGTGTACTTAGTGCATGTAATACTGAAAGTTTCCATTGATTTTGGTCTCCTAGTGATGCCAAAGCTGAAACAATGCTCCTCTCCTTTCAATAACTCTGTTTATAGGACTTCTTTATGACTTCATCCATCCCTTCTGCCACTTGCAAGGAGTTCAGTGCTTACTAGTTCTATTATAAGTAGTACATTATTTCATGGATAAAATATTTTTTGGGATAGCCTTACCACTTTCAAATTTTAAACTTATTTTACTTATCAAGTAATCCCAGACATGTTTCTTTCTGCCAACTGATTTATAAACAAATTTCAGAAAGCAACCCCGTTTTAAATTGAGACTGCTTGTATAACATATACAGATTTGTGAGCACTTTATCAGATTATATTGAACATTCTTCTTAATTTGAATCCATATATATATATATATATATATATATATATATAATCATGTATGCTGCAGTTAGTTTAACATTTCAGTTGCTGTGAAAGCATAATTTCCATAGTATGTAAATTTAATGTAACTTTGGAGATTACAGTTGGGTTTGTTCATTTCAATGTTAATTTATTTAAGTTTTAGATATTTCAAATAGGTTTGTTTGCCAGGCCTAGTTATGTTTTTCATTTCAGTTTTATTGCACTTTAAAATGAAACTTACTTTAAAATAGGCTCTATGGAGGTGTTAAATTATCAGTAGTGAGTTTGGATGATTTGCAAAACTATACTTGTCAATGAATAAATATAATGGAATGGCAATGGAATCCCTTAATAATGCTGCAATTACAGGGTACACTACTTGTTATAAAAATAATTTTGTGATATCATTTTATTAGATAGAGTGATAGTTTCAGGAGCAATAGGATTTTATGTAGGATATTAAGTCTTTTATATTGGGTCATTGGATTTTTAGGTCATACCATAGTATAACGTCCATAGGAGGAAAGCACTCTTGGCAACCTTGTTCTGGAATCTTGGAACTACTGAAGAATGGAAAGAGGTCATACTCCAACTTGTACCCATTTTGATTTTGCTTTTTGTTATGTATGTTATTACTGATGCTTATTATTTTCTTTTTCTCTCCTTAAATTAATAACTTTATACATACAGTACAGCTGTTCGTGACTGTCATGATTACTTTTCTCTCATTGCTGAGACAAAATAACTTACATCCACAATTGAGGAAAGAAACGTTTATTTAGATCATAGTTTGTGGAGGTTTCATTACCTAGTCAGCTGGCTCCAAGCTAGAGTGGCACATGGCAGAGGGCATCAGTCCATGGTGGTAGAAAACAGCAAAAGCAGCAAGAGGAATAGGGAGGAACAGAGTGATTTGGAAAATCACTTTCTATGTAAATATTTTGCCTCCTTTGATTGGATAGAAACCACCAACCAAACATGAGAGTTTAAACCTAAGTGGCCTGTAATATAGCTCTGTTAGCTTTCTGTTGCAGAGACAAAAGACCTGTGAAAAATCAAAAGAGGAAAGACTCATTTTGGCCTGGTGTTTCACAGCTAACCTAATTGGCCCCATTATTTCTGGGCCTGTGAGGAGGTAGTAACATCATGCCATAGAGGAGGAAAGCAGCTCACCCTGTGGTGTCTAGGAAGGAGAGGGAGAGAAAGAAGAGGGACAGAGGAGGGAGGAAGACATGGGAGAGGAAGATGAGGGAGAGGAATAGGCTGCGTACAGGGAAGACACCTGCTGGACACTCTCCCTAGTGACCTACTTCCTCCAAATATCCCTACCTCCTGTGGTTTCTATTGCCTCTCAATAGTTCATCTAATTAGGAACCTAGCAATGCATTAATACATTGACGAAGACAGGGTCTGCATGATTCAATCACTTCCTCAAAAAGTTCTACCTTTGAATACTACTGTTCTTGATACCTAGCTTTCAATATATGAGCATTTGGGGGGAAATTCCAGTTTTCAACCATGGGATCAAACATCTGGTAGGAAAAAAAAAAACTAGGTAAAAGAGGAGCCCCATGCTCTCATAAAGACTTTTTTAACCTCACTATCTCTCTTAGTTACTTTCTTGTTGCTGGAACAAAGTGCCTGACACTCACAACCTGAAGGAGAAAATATTTATCTTAGATCATAGTTTGTAGAGATTTCAGTCCATAGTCATCTGGCTCCAATGCAGGGCTGTACAGCACAGGGACATAGCAGAGGATAAACAATCCATGGCAATGCATGTAGGAGACAGCGACCTTCCTTCTGCCTTTCCTTTTATTTTATCCAGGCTATAAACCTATTGGTTGGTGCCCCCTACAGCCAGGATGGGCCTTCCCATTACCCACACTCAGAACTATGCTAACCTAAACAGTGGACTAATTTAGTACCACGCAGCCTTAATCCATATTAACACACCCTAGATACAACCACTTTCCCTGAGAAGCCCCACTTATGAGTGCATGAAGCTTTCTGGGGACATTAAATGTAAGCCATAACACCATCCTGAGAAATGCAGTGTTGTGGCTTGTTTGCTTGGGGGATGCTTTTCATTGTTACTAACCAGATATTGCAACTGCTTTACTATAGCAATGTATAATGCTGTATAATTTTAAAAGATCTAAATCATTTATTTATTTATTTATTTATTTATTTATTTATTTGGGCCATAGTCTTACTACATACCTTGGGCTTGTAGTGATCCTCCTGTCTCAGCCTCCTCAGCACTGAGATTACAGGTGTGCACCACCACACCTGGTTTCAGTGGCTGGCAAGCCAATGTTTTTCTTATGTTGGAGATTTAAAATATGCTGTTCTTCCAAAAACAGCAGAGTATTTGGGGTGCATGAAAATTCTTTAGGGTTTCATCTTAGGGAAATAGCATAGAGGTAGATAGCATTAGAATCATAGATGGCATGTAGGTATAAGTGAAAATGAGAAAGACAGGAGTTAATGCATGAGCAGTTAGCCTTGACAGAATGGAGGTTTAATAAATGACAACTTCAGCAATTGAATTAAATTTCTCATTTCAAGGTAAGACAATCTGAGGGTTTCATGGGAGGACTAATATGTTGTATAGTGGGGTATATTAGTGCATGCCTGTACTTGCACCATTCTAGGAGGTATTACAAGTTTTAGCCCAGTGTGGCAACTTAGTGACTTAGATATAAGAAGTAAGATTTTTCTTGGCTACAGGGTACGCTGGTTTGAAAACTTTTGATGACTACTACCAAATTGTAAGCCCATATGCATCAGGAATTCACCTTTATCTCACTTAATCTTTAGAGTTCTTTAAAGTAGGTGGTATTCTTGCTGTTTTTAAGATGAAGAGACTGATGCCTAGAGAGATGTAACAACTTGGTTAAAATTACACAATTTGTGGCATAGAATCAAGACTCAAATGCAGTGCAGTTCTGATACCAAAGGCTCTGGTCTGTCCAGTACATCAGGATGCATCTCTTATTCTTTCATGTTATGGTCTTATATCTCCAGACTGTGTTTTGCCAAATAATGAGCTACTGAGATGTAGAACATAGTTGTAATTGGAATTAATTTCTCAGGATTTCATTTTTCATGCTGGCCCCAACATATTTAATATCTTACTAAGAACATCTCTGTTGTCTGTCCAGAAACCTCAGCCTTCTCTCCTTCATTAGCCATACCAGACAATATCTTCCTTACCAGAAAAATAAATATGTCAGAGGCTGAAAATTCAGAGCAAAAGAGGGGGGAGATGGAGGGAGTTGGAGGGCGGGGAGGAAGGGGGAGAGAGGAAGAGAAAGGGAGACAGAGAGGAAGAAAAAGGGAGAGAGGGAGAAAGACAGAGAGAGAGAAATGGAGAGGGAGAGAACATGAACCTACTAGGTGCTGCAAATAGGGGATTATAGCTTGAGGTGAAAAACCAAACATCTGTGGATGAGTCATTTTGGGAATTTGACTAATTTTGGAAAAGATGTGAAAAATTTTGGGATAGCCACCATAAAAATTATTTGATAGAAATAGCATCTCATTCTTAACAAACTTAAAATATAGTTCAGAGAATAAAAAAAATATATATGTGTGTAAATTATTTTCTGATGTGTGTATATATAGTGCTGTCTTAACTGATATTGCTATAATAAAATACAAATAGCCCCAGTGGGTTAAACAACAGCCATTTATTTGTCAGGGTTCTGGACTCTGAGAAGTCAAAAGGAGTTGGGCTCATTCTTTGCTTCATGGATAGCACTTGCTTGCTGTATGGTGCGAAAAAGTGCAAAGAAGCTGCTTGGGCCCATGTTCTAAAGGCACTAATTTTGTTTGTGAGGGCTCCAACCCTTTATGATTTCATCACTTCCCAGAAAGTGCCTAACTTTTAATACTGTCACACTGGGTTTCTAGCTATGAAATTTGGATATACACCATCATGAAAGTATACTGATTACTGAACATACTGCCTGGCACAAAATAGACACTCAGTAAAGGTTGATGGATAAGTGAGAAATTATAGAATCTTTGAATTGGCCTGGTTGTTAGAAGGACATGAAAACAACAAAATGCTATTCTGTACATTCTGTTCACTTGGTTCAGTTTTCCTTTGCTATGGAGAAACTTTCAAATTTAATATCCCTTTGGTACTTCTTAGAATTATTTCTTGTGCTGTTAGACTTCTGTTCAGGAAGTACTTGTCTGTGTCCAGATTCAAGTGTTTCCTCTATTTTATTTATAGCAGTTTTACTGTGTTTTTGTTTCTGTATCTAGATCTTTGATCCATTTTGTTTTGACCTAGTACAGGGTAAGAGATCCGGTCTGCTTTCATTCTGTTATAGGATTTATAGCCAGAATATACACTATAAGGACCTGAAGAAATTAGAGGCCCCCCCAAAATGCCACACAAGTCACCCAATAAAAAGAAGTGAAAGAAATGAATAGGCCAATAAGCACAAAAATATGTTCACTATCTTCAGCCACTAGGTAAACACAATTAAAAACATCTCAGAAATTCTATCTTAATCCTGTCAGAATAGCTGTTATCAAGAACACAGCAAACAACAATGTTGGTGAAGATTTGGGGTAAAAGGAATTCTTCTACATTATTAGTGGAAATGTAAAACTAGAATAGCTATGGAAATCAGCATGGAGATTCCTTGAAAACTTGAAAACTGGAATTCCATTTTATCCACATATTCCCATTGTAGGTATCTATCTTTCTTACTTTTCTTATTGCTGAGACAAAATACCCAACAGCCAAAGATAGAAGAGGAAAAAGTTTTTGGTCTCACAGTTTGCAGAGGTTTCAGTCAATAGTCAGCTGGCTCCAAGGCAGGGTGGCATGGCAGAGGGGCATCACAGAGGAGAAACCATCCTTGGCCAGCAGCCGGTGAGAGCAAGCAAGCAAGGAATGTGACGAGCTTCTTTCTACCCCTTTTATACTTTATCTAGGTTAATGGAATTAGTGTGGTGCCAAACCAGTCAGTGGGCTGATTTTAATGATCACACATCCTTAATCCCAGCATCACACACTTTAAATTCAACCACTTCTGGAAAAGCCCCACTTATGACTACATGAGACTTTGGGGAGAAGCATCTACACAAAAACTATACCAGTGTATTCTCAGAATAATTAAAAGCATCATATTATCAATGCATGCATACCCATGTTTATAGTAGCCCATTTCATAATAGCTAAATCAGGGCCGACCAAATACCTCAGTGGATTATAGGGCCTGCAAGCAGGCACAAGGGCTGGGGTTTCATCCCCAGGCCTGCTGTGCTGGCCCTGCCCCCAGGGCATGCTGAGACAGCGATTGAGACTGGGCATGGTGGTGTGCACCTGTAATCCCAGCTCTTGGGAGGCTGTAAACAGGCGCAGATCACTATGAATCTGATCTAGTAGTGAGACCCTGAACACCCTCTAGACTTTTTCCCAAAATAAAAAAATAATAGCTAAATCTTTTAAATGATTATATGTCCATCAACCAACGAATTGGTAAATAAAGTGTATTTATATACAGTGGAGTACTACTGTGCAATAAAGAAGGATAAATTGGAATCATTTGTAGGAAGATGGATATACCTCGAGATCATAATATTAACCTCTGTTTGGCCAGAATGGTGGCACATACCTGGAATTCTTGTACATGGGAGGCAGAGGCCAGAGGCAGGAAGATTGTTGTGAGTTTGAGGCCAGCCTGTCCTACAAAGTGATCTCTAGCCCAGCTTGAACTGCATAGTGAAACCCTGTCTCAAAAAAGACAAAAAAGGACCATTAGCCTATATTTATTTTGAGACACTTAGCCAAATATATCAGGTAAAGTTTAAGAACATACAGATTCCTTTCTGTTTGTCAAAATACTAATTATCTTATTTGAATTATAATAATATGAAAGGAATACATTAAGATACTGATTAGGATGGGTTTGGTCATTAAAATTTTTACTATAGGGTTCTATTTTGTACCTGAAGGTCTCTTATGATGACCAATTCCAGATGATATAAACACTTAAAGTCTGGAGTAGATAACAAAACTTATACCACAAAAGTAATTGTGATGGGTGTGCTCCTTTATTATAGCTTTTAGTGTTTACTGTAGGGTTTGTGATATGCATGTTTGGTTTATGACAGCCTCATTTTAGCTAATATTATATGCCTTCATGTATGTGCACTATACAATGGCAAATTTTCTCTAAAGACAGAATTGTAAGATTACTACTTTGTGCTTTGTTTTCTTTTACTTCTTTACAGATGTTATTTGTTATCTTCTGGATTATATTGGTTTCAATGAAAACTCAAAATTATTTTTAAACACTGTTACCCTCAATGTTGCATATTTCTTTTTGGCTACTGTTAATGCTTTTGTTTCTTTATCATTGGTTTTTAAGCAAATGAGGGTTATGTTTTGGTGGAGATGTTTCAATTATTTTTAATATTTGTCTTTATTGTAAAGGGAGTTCATTGAATTCTTATGTTTGAGAGTTAGTAGTTCTCTCAAATCTGGAAAATTGTGGGTGATTATTTCTTGAACCAGTAATTCTTTTTATTTATACCCTCATTAATTTTGGAAATTTCTTCTGCATTAGACAACTATATATTGTTCTGTATCATTGAGCTGCTAATAAATTTTTCAACCTTTTCTCCATCTCTGAGGTTCAGATTGTTAGGAGCTATTATTATTATTATTTAATTGATCTTTCCCATTGCAGTATCTAATATTCCTGCTTATATAGTTACATTTCATTTCAGATATGGCACTTGCAGCTATAGAGTCCCTTTTTTTTGTGGAACCAGGGATTGAACTCAGAGTCCCTTTTTTATAGTTTTAATTTGTCATCTGTTATGTTTTGCTTTCTTTAGCTATGCTAATAGCATCTCTTTTAAAATTTTTTCATGGTTCATCTATATTTTCTTGATTCTTCGATAATCTAGTAATTTTTGACTGAATGTTCAATGTTAGAATATGACATTAAATGTTGGAATTTGTCTTTAAAGAGTATTAGCCTTCATTCCAGAAGGTAGTTTGATTGTGTGTTGGTTTATTTATCAGATTTGGGGATATATCCAGGGTCTCCTGTACACTGGGCAATTGCACCACCACCTACTTAATAAACTCTTGGATTTGTATTCATTTTTCTCTGGTTATTGCATTTTAAAATTAACCTTTCTTAATTCAAAGGGAAAAAACCCACACATATATAAAATGGTGACTCAATACTTGTAAATTTTAATCAATCATATGGTCTTTCTTGCGCATTATTTTTTAAAATCTTATAGTCATGAGAACCATTCACACATAAAGTTTATAGTCTTCTTCAAATAACAGAAAATCATTACAATTGTGACCTAATTTTATTCATTTGGTTTTATTCACTAACAGCTATGTGTTTTCATTAGAGTATAAAACATTTTACTAGTTTCTTAATCCCTTGTGCTCTTTTGCGGAATGAAATTTTTCACTATGTCATAGTGGAGTATAGAGAATTTGAAAATATAGATGTCCACTTCTTTTAACTGCACTTATAATTTGAATAGCCTCAAAAGAAACTTTTTTTTCTATAGATATAAGTGAAATCTGCTTTGGATTCAGAGCTAAAATTAAGGACGATTTTATATTGAGTCCTCAGGATGCTTTGTTTTTCATTCTAGGTAGCACTATCTCATTTTTCCATTTTCAGTGTTGTCTCTGTATGTAGTTTGAAAAGCAATCTTTCATCAGAATGATGGGTTTCTGCCAGCACCCATCTGTGAAATGGCTATTTGCAGTGGGTCTTTCCCTCTTCAATTCAGAGTGCAAAGTTTTCACGGATGTTATATTCTTGAGCTCTTCTGACACAAGGGAGAGGATAACTTGAACACCTCTCAAAGCTGCGTTTATAGCTTTTGAATCATTTGCCATTTCAATGAACTAGGTGAGGTGGTTCTTAATCTTTCTCTATTTCTCTATCATTAACATGGTTGAGCTGCAGTCAAACAAAAATGGAAACTTGGTAATTTATGTATAGCTTTAAAAAGGCAAAGAAATGAGGGATTATTGCAGATGGTGCAGTCCCCAATACAATTAATATCAAATGCATATAAATCCTATTAGAGATCTGTCATGGGTGAAAAAGGAATATGAAAAATGCGTGACCTATCTTTATTAGATTCAGTTAGAGAGAGACCATACAGAGCTAAGGAGCTTTATGAACTGCATATTAATCATAACCAGTCTTCTGAGATAAACCTATTTCTTGTAACTTATCAAAGCCATACAGAAGATTAGTCATTCCCTTTGGTAAAGGAATGTTTTACATATTGTTCTAAGTTTGGAACATCACAGCTTTAAAAAACTGATTAACAGATATTTCAATACTAAAGGATATCTCACTGAATTATATAGCTTAGACAGCTATTATCCTGTAATGCCACATCAATGGGGAGATGGCCTCTTTGGCAAAACCTCTGCATCACAGTTTTGTTGCATATTGAAAAAGACACTCTAGGGAGTTGTATTAATGCAAGACTAGACAAAAGAACTTTCTCACAGCAAATCATGTTTAAATCACACAGAAATATTTCTTTTTTAAATCTTTACTTTAAGCAACAATTGTTAGATGTCAGCATCATGCTTTAAATGTCACTTTCAATTCAAGTCTTTTATCTCTTTGAGAAGGAGAAGAATCAGCTTAAGGGGACAGGTAAGATCATCATGTTAATACACAGTATTACTAAAGATCGGGGATGTATAACAGGTATAATCTGACAGAGATAATTAAAATTACATTTTAAAAATATGAGAGTCATAAGATTATGAAACTTTTAGATAAAACAAAACCATGAATTGAATTTTTATTGTTGGTTCACAGTGCTTAAATATATTGAATGGTTCATACATTATGTTTTTTTTAATTTCATGCATTTTGTTTTTGATATCCTATCACCACTTGAGTACCTGCACTGTATTAGCTCATACCACTCCAAATATAGAACTATTTGATGCTGAAGGTTTCATACTTAATAAACATTTTCATTTAAAATTTCGTTTCATATTTCTAAAATAATATGCTTCTTTTTTGCTTTGGTTTTGTTTTTATTTTGGCCAGCTCACCCCACCCAGATGGTGGGGATGACACAGCGTGTTGTGCTGGGGATTGAACCGTGGTCCCCTGCACCTGCCTAAGTTTGCCTAAGCAGGTACTTTAGATCGCTTAACTACCTCACCAGCCCTGATAGGCTTATTTTAAAAGCTAAAAAAATACAGAAGTATACAAATTAAAAAACTGTTCAAACATGAAAAGTCTAATGTCCAGTACCACAATCTTAATACCCCTTATCCCAAAATGATAGGTCAAGCATGCAAAAAATTAGCAAGGGGGGCTGGGGAGATGGCTCAGTGGAATAAGCACTTCCCTGGCAAGCACAACAGCCTGAGTTCAATC
>NDGM011174398.1:0-10213 GCA_002564305.1 Octomys mimax | reverse complement strand
GCTGATGCACCAAGAGAATTTTACAGGTCAGAGGCACTCAGGTGACCATTAAGGGATATATGGCATGGAGTCATAATGTGGCAGATCCACACATTTAGAAAAAGACTCACTTGCAATAGTATTGGAGGCCTGGAGTTATTATGCCTCCCACACCAGACAAAGGTGCACAACTCTTTGAAGGACATTCTAGATCCAAGTTACAATATCCCCTGCAGTGTTGAGCTTGTGTGCATATACAGTGCTGTGAATGCTTGTGTTAAACACCAGAGTGCTAGTGGGAGACTTTCAAGAGGTAATTAGGTCAGGTGGGAAGAGCATACCTGAATGGGATTAGTGCTCTTCTAAAAGAGACCCCAAAAATCTATCTTGACACCTTCTACCATATGAGAGCACAGCAGAAGCTGACAACCTGCCTCCTTGAAGGGTTGCCTCATGAAAAATCCACCATAGTGACAAGCTAATCTTGAAATTCTTAGCTGTATGTCTAAGATGTTTGATATTCAGACAGTGAGATTAAGCTCAACTGCCTATGTTATATAGTAATAATATCATTAAACTTATCTTCTGGAGGGTTAACAACTTAAGTTTGCAGACAAAAAATTAGAGAAAAAGAAGGGCTTCAAGGAGAGCCAACATTTTGGCTCTTTGAGGGTCAGTGAGGACTCAGGACATAAGAGAACCTGTACTGTAACATCTTGTAACTCAATGATGCCCCAAATTTTCTGATCTAGGAGTTTATAGGGCCACAGAGGAAAGTGATCGATGATGTAGTGTGTGCCTAAGGAGAGTCATAGGGAGAGAAGTCATTCTCTCAGGCTTTCTCAGAGAGCAAATTGGCCAAGCAATGGCTGTGACTCATCTACTTGGCTGACACTGACAAAAGATCTACAAACTGCAGTACTTTCAAGATATATGGGAAATACAACTCTCCAGTTTGTGGCATTTTCTTATAGTAGCTTGGATTAACATAGAAAACAAATACACCAGGAACCCACAGGGACAGAGCTAAAACTCTAATCAATCAACTACGCTGAAGTGATTTACCTGACAGTGTCTTGGTAAGCAAAAGGGTTGTAGTTTCACAGACACTTATTGAAGTAAAGTGGAGGAGTTAGAACAAATCTGTCAGCCTGAAATGGCCAGAAGCTAATGAAAAGTTGGGGAAATAAATAAATATACCCACCAAACCACAAAAAGAGATATGATAAACTAGATACTTCAGCTTGAACTTTAGAGAGGGAAAAATGACTATTTTAAAGATTTTTAATCACAAGTATGCCTTAATGTGACCTGAGGTTTTTACATTGTCAGGTTTGTAATACAATAATGTGGATAACCTGGACTGAAAAAGTATTCCAAACACATAGGATAACTGATCCCTTTTCTCTAATGTATTTGTTTTGTGTTTCCAATCAACTATGATCTACTTAAAAACAAAGACTGTGTCTTCTTTATCTCTTCTTTCAATCAAAACTTCCAAGTCATTAGTAACAGGGACTCATGAATATTTGCCAAGAGAGACTTTTAATGAATTTATTTAAGTATTGAAAATTTGTCAAGATAATCAGTAGAACATTGGCTCCAAGTTCAAAGCATTGAAAGTTGGACTAGTATTAGCTGATCTATTGTTCAAAGGGACACACAGCAGGCACTGAATGAGATTAAGCATTTGCATTAACAGTGAGAAATATTTTTCTAAGAATGAGTGATCGATTTCTTCTTCTAAATATTTTTGTCACCTCAGTTTTAAGAAGTGGGTAATTTAAGAATTGAGTAATTACTCATCATGAACCTATATAAAAATCTATATTTTATGTTGCTGAGTTTGACAATTAGTTGCTAGATTTTTGTATGTAAATTTAAATATGAGGATCTTTTGACTTTTTTTTTGAGAAAGAGTTTCTATATAGTTCAGGCTATACTTGAACTCACTGTGTGTCCCAGGTTGTCCTCAAACTCCCAGAAATTCTCATATCTTAGCCTTTCATGTACTAGGACTATGGTTATGAGTCACCACAGCTAGCCCCTTTCAACTTTATGAAGGGACTTATTTAGCTTTAGATATATTAAAATGAAAGAAATGCTCTTTGTGCTCATAAAATAAGCTGGGGATAAAGAATATTATTTCTCAGTATGACAAACTATGAATGCATATCATATTACATATTTCCCAAGAAATTTACAGCTACAGCTACTTTTTCTTAGCTCATTGAGAAGAAAGGTTTGTACTAATTATTGTTTGTATCATGTCTGCATCTTGTCCTCTGAATAACCACTATGAAGACAACAATATGCAATGTAGTAATTATTGTAACTGTCCTACTAACCTGTTTAGAAAAGGTTTCATTGCTATTTTATCTTTCTTTCTCATTAAAATGAATAAAAAATTTACAAATGTCATTAAATAGGTCATTTATCAATATTTAATGCTATTTGCATTTTGGGGGTAAGAAATTGATGCATAGAATATCCAGAAACACACATAGGGAATGAATTAAGCCTCAGAATCTAAAACTGTACGTATCATAGAATCACTGAAGCAAACGGTGTTTACTGGGGCTGCATGAAGTAGAAAGAATTAGGCAGACACTGGAGAGATGTTGGTCAAAGGATGTGTCATTTCATTTAGTAGAAACAGATTTGAGAGTTCTATTGCACAACAGGGAACTATGGATAATCAAGAAATCAACACGTGTGAATTTCTAAGATTGGAAGTAGGTAATGTGCATATGAAAGAGCTTGTAAAACTATTCCATGTGCTCGCACATATACTAAAACTATTCCATAATGCATACATTTCAAAACGTGTTTATGACATAATATATAGAATTTTACTTGCCAATTAAAAATAATGGAAAAATCTAGAATCCGTACACTGTTGCAGTCAAAATTAATACTTTCAGAGAAATGAACTTCATTTAAATTTTCTGACAAGTTGGGTGACTTAAACTTTCTTCCTAATTTTTCACCAAAGAAGAATAAAAGTGTAATTGGTTATCATTTGCAAAGTGAATGATATTGGTTTGGATTTTAGGAATATTTGACTTAGAGCTCATAATTTACTCCTAAGATAGTTTATTGCTATTCTGAAATTGTTTAGTCCTCATACTCTTTGGCTTTCATTGACTTCTGCTAATGGATCCTGCCTGTAAATTTCTCTGGTTGTTTCCCTTGAACTTTTAAATTCAAAACGTTTCCTGATACTCAAACTTTACAAATACTTAGTTTCTGCCACTCCCATCTGTACTCTCAGCATCATTTCTCCATTATTTTTATGTCTATGTTCTCCCCAAACATGTCTTAATTATACACTTCTGTCTCTGTCTCTGCCTCTTTTTATGTCTGTCTCTGACCCTATCTCTCTCTGATTGAGCTGTTAAAATTAGAAGACAGTGTGCAAAGGCAAAAACAGAACATGTGGTTTCTTAGCTTATATTGTTTCATTTATAATGATACTAGAATTGAATCTTGTGTGATTTTTTTGGAGTATGATCAAATTTTGCCAACATAAATATAATTCATCTCCTATTTTTCTGTGTTTAACTTAATTAGCATTTCTAATCATTCCAAAAATATCATATATCTTCAAAGTGGGAATTTTTAGCTTGTTGCATCTTTAATAAAAATGCTTCCACATACAGGTGCATGTTGATGTAACTGTGTGTTTAGCGTATTGATTACTACTTACCTATAGGTTTTATAAGAATGAATGTTGAATTTTACACAGTCATATTTTTGTGTTGATAAGTAGTGTGTGGACAGATCTCCCACACTTTTGCATTTGACCCTGGGTGAATATAATAAAATGATCACATAAATCATGTGTCCTATGTTAAATTTTTTCTCTTATAAATCCTGACTACAATAGTGGTGTTGGCTTATTTTATAAACATCTTAACTAAAGAAGGAGGTGAGAGAGCTCCTAAGAAAATGTACCTGTTACGTGGCAGAAGTAGACATCTACAGCAGCTTTCTGTACCTCTCTGATGTGTGCTTTTTATGCAGTATTGGTCATATTTGTTTAGTTGAATGGCCTAGTGGTGACTTGTATAGTGGTGGGATGGGATTAATTTAAAGAGTAGTAGTTTATTATCAGTGGTTGACACTGAAAGTTATTCATGTTCCTCTGGTTTGTAAGATTCACTAATACATATATTTGATCACAAGATTTTCTTAAAAAGCTCATCCACTTACATCATGCAGAAAATATTGAGGGTTCCCTAATTAAATTCTAAGTAAAATTCCTATGAAAACTGAATTTCTCTTGTCTGACCCTCAGTAACTGCAAACAACTTCAGCTGTTACAGTTTTTTCACTAGAATGGCACACCCAGATCCACTTTAAATATATACGAGGTACATATCAAGGACATAACATACTAGACAAGTCCAAACTCTCCAATCTTCTTAACTTGTAAGATACATAATTGCACCACCATGAAGACTTAAATGGGGATTGTCACTTTTGTAATTAATTCTTTTTGTTTCATCCTTCTTACTAATTGAAAATAGGCTTTCAATATAGAATGCTTTGAAATTAGATGAAGAGGCAGAATTAGAAATGAACTTAATTAACTACAAACTGTCCAAATCAATCAGAGTTTGACAGAGCCTTGGTAACACAGAGAGTTCATAATTTACTTGGGATCTGCTATACTGCATATGCCCATAAATTGTACAGAAGCCATGCTCACTGTGCACAAAATTTAGTGCCAGGCTATGAAGTTGCACTGGGAGAAAATTGTTATTTCAACACATGCACTATTTTGGACAGATATAGTTTATATTTTCATTTAGGCAACTAATGAACTTCTGAAAATAACTGCTTTGCTTTTCACCCCAAGCCAAATACAATTTGTCATAGATGTAATAAAAAAGAAAAAAATAAGTTTGGGGCCAGGGATATAGCTCAGCTGTGCAGTGCCTGCCTGGCAAGGTCCTGAGTTCAATTTCTTGTGCCACAAAAAATTGTTTCCCAGCATTTAAGAGCTGTACAGAGGGCACATATCTCAAGTCTACATGTTTTGTTATGTGGAATCTGAGAGTCAGTCTTTTCTTATGTTAAATATCTTGAGTTAGTGCTTATTCCACTGAGCCATCTCCCCAGCCCAAGAGTGTTTGTTCTGAAATTCTACAATTTTTCTCTTTATATAATGAAATCATTTTCTGATATGTCAAAAAGAAATAAAATATTTACTGATCATAAATGGATTAATTTCAGCCATTGGTATCTGTGGACTATCTTATATTTATGGTATCATAATACATATATCTTTCATTAATAGAAATATGTTATGCATATCTATATTAAATTTTTCTTTCTGAGAGCATCATTGGTGAAGATTTTCCTGAGCAATGGGCCTCCAGGGTATGTAAGCAGTCTACAAGTTCCAGGAGACCGAAGGATCAGAGACAGGCTTCATACTGAAGGTTAAACTTACTGGGGATTTACTGACAGAAGTGTGATATTCCATACCACCAAGGCTCAGTTTGGTCAGGAGGAAGGGCATATACATTGAGTAGAACAAAAGGGATTTTATGGCACTGGGAACTTCCTTGGCTTATTGTAAAAATGTATTAAAGAGTTAAGTACAACAGGGTACAGCGGTGAAGTTTCACATAACATTCTAGTGGTACAGTCTATTCATAATCAGCTGGGAAGCTAGGTAGGATAAACAATAGAGGGTTACTCTGGAGCATTAGTGGAAGTTACAACTCAAGGTGCCTCCAGTCAGGTCACACTGAATCGATATAGAAATCTGTGACATGTTGTCAGCTAGACCATATTATGGAAGCACTTTTGGTCAGAGGGATGTGTAAATCATACTGTGAGTCATTTTTCACTTGTCGTCACCCTAAGCCCATATTCAGTTACCTATATTTTCTAGATACTTAAGAAATACAGTCACTCTATTATCATCAACTTCTTTCAATTTTAGATTATAGAAATGTGTAGAAGAAGAAGAAGGAACTACTATTTAATATGTAACATTTACTCTCACTATGTAATATTTATGATTTATCCTTGAATATGCAGGACATAAAGCCCTACAATGTTATTACTACCTTTGTTTCCTAAGAAAGAAGTGCTGCAAATATACCATGAGTTATGGGAAAATTTCAAGAAGAAGCAAACCAGTCACATTACATAAATGCTTAACTCATATCAGTGTAGAGATAATTTTTGGGTTTTGGAAGAAATATTGGCATGGTAAAGTAATTTTTATTTTTCAGAGATGTTCCCAGGAAATTTATGAGGCTGTGCTATATACTAGATTCAAATGATTTTTTAAAATCAGTGTAATAAATGAAGATGGCATGCTCACAGACTCACTTTTGCTGTATGAAATATGGGGAGTTTTTGGTAAGAATAAGTGGAAAGTTTGAGAAGATAGTAGAAACTAACCTGACTAAAACTATAATCAGATAACAATCAAGCATAATGGTTCATCAAGTGTGTCAACTTGAGACATTTGGAATGTTAGCTAAGTCAGCTCAGCAATTCTATACCTTAGGATGGAGAGGACCCATCTTAAATTCATTGCCTGAACAGTATAAAATGGAAATTAGAAAGGACAGACTTCTTTCATTTTTTTGGAGGAGATCTAGTCTTTGCCTTCAGCTTGGACATCATTTTCTGCACTCTAGAGCCAACTCTTTGGCTTTGGCCTGGGATTCTTCAGCCTTTCTGGCATAGACTCTCCAGTCTTCCAGGATGACACTTCAGCCTTCCTTTGCAGACCCATCAGCCTCATGATATGGACTTGCACACAGCACTGCTGTGAGCTCCCGACCTTGGACTGAAACCTTTTGTTTCTGGTGTGCAGACGCTCTCTGTAAACGTCCTCATCCAACTCTGTGGCTGACCATCATGAGCCATTCTTGTCATTTCTTATACATTTGTATATCTTGTATTTTATCTGTTTCTCTAGTTATACACTGACTAGTACAGATTTTGGTTCTGGGAGTGGGACCTCTACTAGGACAATGCCTGTCCATGTGGCTTAAGATCCTTAGTAATTAACTTGGAGAGATTTTAGGGACTGGCTGAAGAAGCAGCCACCATGTGTATGAAATGCATAGGAGACTCTTGTCAGAGCCTGGAAAATCAGAGTGGTGGTGGAAATGCTTCCAGTTAAGGTGAAACTGAGCATGCTTCTATTGAAAAGGATTATGTAGCTGCTGGATCCAAGGATGTTGTGCGTTGACAAGAAGGTGCTTCTGCATTTGGATTGTGTTTAGGGATATTTCCTGAGTGGCAGGGAAATTTCATTGCAGTCTACTGTTGGAATGGTTACTGTTGAGAGCTTTTGGCAGATCTATGTTGGAAAATAAATGTGGAGAGTCAGTAGGGTGATTTGCATTTGGCCAGAGGGAAGGCTCTAGAGGAATTGTAGATTGTATGGATGAAATGGAGGAGAATGTGACTGTGAAGAAGGAACAGGGCAATTTAAGAAAATGATCTAAAGCCCTATCAGAAGGGAAGAGGGTATTTGAAGTGTTTCTTGGTATTGCTATGCCCTGTTGTTAAGTTCATGGGAAGCAAGGATTGTGATTATAATAGTACCTTCAATGATTGTAATGTAGTTTTTAGATATATGCTTGTAATCAAGTTAATTAGCTAAACTATTAGGGTCTTAGCTTTGAATTTTGATCACTCTGAGTATTTTGCTTTTGTTGCAGAAGCGAGTGCAATAAAAATTGTATACATGTAATTGTTAAAATAATGGAAATCTGAATAGACTATGACATGTTAATTTTCCACACATTTGCCAGTGGAGACTGTGGCTTAAGGAAATATGTCTGGTTATGAAGCTTACCAGAAGTGTACTGTGGTTGATTAGCCAATGGTCAACTTGTAAAACCCAGCTGAACTGAATTAGCAAGGTGCTGTGTGGGGAAGACCCACCGGAGGATTGCTGCTAGCAGTATACAGTGAGATGATGTGCTGTTGATTTGACTGGAGAATCTTAACATGCTTGATTTCCTCATGTGAACTCAGCTATTGTCATCGTCAGAGGATCTCAGGTTCTCACTATCATGGAGGATGGCTACTGTTGTTCTCTTTGGAGGAGCTCTGGTTCTTCCTTTGAGCATCATTTCCTGGATTCAGTGCGGGCCCTCTCCCTCTGGTGTAGATCCTTCATTCCACTGGTGCAGACTTTCTAGCTTCCAACACTGACTACTGGACCTTTCCAGTGAAAGGTCCTTGATACAGACCTGCATGAGACATTACTGTAGGTTCCACACATTCAGCTGCATTCTTCAGGTTGGTAATGTGTGGACAGATCTCCATTCCTTTGTTTGTTTGTTTGTTTGTTTCCTTTTCTTTATATAGTTAGTACAAAGTCTACAGTGTCTACAGGGTCTCACTATGTACATTGGACTCGTAGTGATCCTCCTGCTTTCAGCCTCCCAAGTGCTAGGACTATAGGTAAGCACCACCTTGCCCAGTCTCAAGGGCCATCTCAGCAAGTCCCTGGGGGCGGGGTTGGCTCAGCACACTGGGGAATCAAATCAGTGGTTGATTTCTTGATGGCAGCCATTCATTCTGGGTTGAGATGGAATCTCAGTGTTGTTTTAATTTGCATCTGTCGCATGACTGAAGATGTTGAACATTTATCATATATTTATTTGCCATTTGCATTTCATCATCCAAAAAGTGTGTATTCATCTCACTTTGTACTAGGTTTTGGGGGTTTGATTTTTTAAATCCTTCATGTATTGTAGAAGTAAGTCCTTTTTTTGGAGGGCCAACTGAATAAATATTTTCCCATTCTGTGTGTTGTCTTTTCACTCTGTTGGAGATTTCATTTGATATGCAAAACAACTTAAAAAATTTTTTTTCTGTATTTAGGACAGGGTTTACAGGGTCTACAGGGACTCACTATGTAGATCAGACTTGTAGTGGTTCTTTTGTTTTCAGCCTCCCAAGTGCTGGGATTACAGGCATATGCCTCCATGCCCAGTCTCCACCTCTATTTCAGCATGCCCTCTGGGTGGGGCCCACCTGGCAGGTTGGGGATCTAACCTTAGCTGCTGCCCTCTGCCAAATCAGGCGCTTCAGTCTGCTGAGCTATTGGGCTGGCACATAACTTTTTAGTATAATGAGATTCCAGTTGTTTATTCTTCAGAGTATTTTAAGTGCACTCTGATTTTTGTTCATGAACTCTGCCTAAACGTAGGTCTTCAAAACTTCTACTTAATTTCCTTTTCAGTAGATTAAGAACTTCTGCATTGAAATTTATAACTTTGACCCATTTGGACTTTAGTTTGGTGCACGGTCATAGACACAGATCCAGTTTGAGTCTTCAGCACGTGTAAAGCCAATTTTTCCAGTATCATTTATTAAAGACCTGTATTTCTTACAGCGAACATATTTGACCCCTTTTTCAATAAGGAGGCTGAGTATGTTTGTGGATGTGTCTGCATCTTCTAATTGGTGTTAATCTAATTTTTTTCACATAAGGAAATATTTATTTAGGGTTTAACATGAGAAATCATACAAATAAAATTGGTATAAACACAAATCCACAGTCATAAAACATAACAAAGGACAAAGTAAAAACAAAGAAAAGTAATTGGCAGCTGTATACAGTTGGACAGTGTGTCTTGTACACTCGAAAGTCTTTTACAAAATAATCATTGGAACAACAGAAGGCCAATCTTCAGTGAAGTCCTGGAAGATTTCTTTAGCATCTCCTGTATCCTCCAATGTCTTCCTCTTTACTATGGCTGGTAATTGTTTTGTTGATTGCCACCTCATGGAGATGCCTTGCTATGTGTTCTGTTGACCACGATAGTCTGCATATTCCTGTCCATATCTGTAGTTCCCATAGTTATACCCAGTATAATCATATCCGCCATAGCCACTATAGTTTGGGTCACCATCATGTGCACTACTGTAATTTCCATACCCTTGATCATAATAGTTATTGAATCCTTGGTTCCGGTTTTGGCCCTGACCTTGACCCCGACTCCTAGCACCACATTGTCCACCAGCTGCAGCACCTTTGCCTCTTTGTTGTTGCTGCTGCTGCTGAAATACCTCTTTGGGCTGTGCAACTTTAATTTCACACCAATTTGATGGTATCTACTTTGTAACAATTTCTTGAGGGGCTCTTCATCTGTGTATGTGATGAAACAAAATTCTCTCCTTTCATTTGTTTTTGTATCCATGGGAAGTTCAATATTTTCTATCTCTCCAAAAGCTC
>NDGM011174385.1:0-14665 GCA_002564305.1 Octomys mimax | reverse complement strand
CCCTGTGCTTTGCTAAGTTTGTTTCAAATAGGTGCTTTAGACCACTGAGCCATCTCACCAGCCTGATTGTACAAATTTTGAAAGCAGTTTTTTTTCAAGTCAGGAAAACAATAAAAAGGGCTGTTATTACTGGTTCTACAATACAGTCTAGATTTGTGAATAAAATCAGGAAAAGAATGATAGCTTTAAGGATTTTAAAAGATCATGATTTTGCTTGTGACTAGCACAACTATATTATTAAATATTTGTTATTTGTAGACATGCATTTCAAAAACATGCAAGGGAATAGGTAAGACTAAATTTAAGTCTGCTTGTTGCCTCTGGGAAGGAGAGGAGAGGAAAGCTATGTGGGGGTCTTTGATTGTACCTATAATTTTTTAAGATCCTGAGTGGATCTGACAAAATATTAAGATTTGACAGCTGAGCAAGGTATATATGATATTTATTATAATAGTCTTTTTGCTTTCTATAAGCCATAAGAAAGAAAAGATTTTGTCAGGGGCTGGCCAAGCCTGCCTACCTAATAAATGTATTTTCAGTAAAAAATTGTTATTTGTTCTTTAAAAGGCATAGTACTATTGTGTAATTCTGAAGGAAGCAGACTGTGAACAAGTGTGGCTTTAAAATCTAGACACAAAATACGATCCACAGACAAATTTACAGACAATAGCACTCGATCTTTATGGCTTTTGATTATTAAGTTATCAGACCCCAGGCAGTGGATTGGTGAAAATGTGGGTACAGACACGAACACTTGTGTATGCAAAATGTTTGTCTACATCTGAAATGTAATAGTAGAATAATAAAGCTGTGTGATCCTAGATGTAGAAATGAACCTATCCATCTTCTGTGCTAGGACATCACTAAAATGATAATTAAAAAATAAAAACATCGTTTCCCCAAGCTCTTACAGGACAGGGGAAAAGGGGGTTTGACCAGTTTCTGAAAGCTGGTTGCAAAGAAAAGAGCTTCGCTGGTGAGGCAAGGTCACAGAGGGCAAACCCATGATTGGTGCAAAAGGCCCTCAGGGAGAGCGTTGTTGCATTGGCCACAAGGAGCCCAGAGGAATCAGGAGACCCAGGCATGGGAGTTGCCAGGAAACAGCACCAGGGTGGAAGCCTGGCTTTCTGGAACATTCGCTTCCCATTCCTTTCCTCATTCTTTCAGCAGCTTCTGGCTGGACCGCTGGTGTCCTGGCATATGGGCTATTTCTCCTCAACCAGCTCTACTATCCCACTACAACATGGGGAAAAGCAGAGTGGCTTTCATTTGTGTGTGTGTGTGTGTGTGTGTGTGTGTGTGTCTGTGTGTGTTTTCTGATGTCTGAGATTGAGTCAGGGCCTTGGCACTGAGCTGCAACTCCAGCCCTTTTTTATTTTGAGACAGGGTCTTTCTAAGTCACTAAGCTGCCCAGGCCAGACTTGGCCTCATGAACTAGTGCTGAGCTTGTAAGCGGGCATCGCTGCATCTCTTGGAAGGATAGTTTCTCCCCTTCAGACTTTGACCAAGCCTTCTAAGGGGAGCTAGAGAAGTGTGGACGGTGGGGCTTTCGCACTGAGTCTGCCTCACCTTACCATTTGCAGGCAGTGGTGGAAGGTCCGTAGGAAGGCCAGTGTCGTCCTCTCATGTGCAACTCGCCTGGCTGACCCCACTCAGGTACGCCGGGCACCCAGGGGCTGCTCCAGCTAGCTCCAGCGAGATACGAAGAAGGCGCCAGGGACAGCACACTTCTGTGCACAGCCTGTGACAGAATGAGGAAAGCCAAGGCAGCAGACTCTGATGGTGGAGGGAGGTGGGTCGGGGGCTAGACGTCAGAGAAATTTGAGACCAGATCGTCTTGGTGAGCTGAATGCTTATGATGCCCCCTAGAATGCACCCGGCGGAAAACTCAAGTTAATGGGAGCGAGAAATAGACCTTGAGAATTTACAGGTCATTAGGTGGGACCCCCAGGAGTGAGATTAGTGCCCTTCTTAGATTAGTGCCCTTATTAGGACCAGAGAACTTCTTTGATCTCTTTAGTGTCTTAACGGCCTCACCTGTGAAGAGGTCCTTCACCAGATTCCTAATCTAAGAGTCCCTTAACCTTAAAATTCATTGGCGCTCCAAGAAATAATTTTCTGTTTTACACAAACCACCCAGTAAACTACCAGAAATGGTATTTTCTTATTATAGCTTTAGTGCCGTAAGACAAGCATTGTAAAATACTTATCACCATAAGACAAGAATTAGTTATCATGATAATAGAGATGGGGGAATGGGATTGAGGAGGCCTTAGAAATGTGTACACATGTGTTGGTCTGTCTGTCTATCTACCTATCTCTTTGCATGTCATTTAGTGGTAGAGTACCTGTCTGACATGCAAGAATAAAAGTATAAATTAATTAGAAAATACAAATTAACTAGAGGTGTTGGGAAATGTACCGCTTTATGAAATCTATATGGCATGTAAAACTTCACAGCAGTGGAAAGGTAAACGAAGGTGTTCTGACACGGGCAAGGATTCAGAAGTTTGCCTCCTACTGATTCTGACAAAATAACTGAAGGATCCATTGCATGGAGGAAAGTAAGACTGCACAGAAGGGGGAAAATGGGGCCCAGGAATGGGCGAAACCAGGACTAAAAGTAAAAGAAATCCTGGAAGTTGGGGTGCAGCTACACTTGTGAATAGGCAGCCCAGAGTGGGGGAGGGTGGGGTCCTTGGGTGCTGAGGCGAAGGGGGTCCAGCTCCCAGACAGCAGGGTCAAGGGATTGGACCACGGAGGGTGTGATAAAGGCCAGACTGAGAAGAAACAAGGAAAGAGCTAGGAACTCCTGAGAAAGCAAGCAGAGAGGATGCCTGAGGAAGGCGGTACAACTATACATCACTCTTACACTCGCAACAGACGACATGTATGTAGTTACGATAACATTGACCCCAGATTGGGTTTTGGCTTTTGGCTTTTGGAGTCAACACAGAGAAAATGCAGTAATCTGTTTGGAGTTGATGCCAAAGGTTGGTAATGATAGTAAAATTGAGGGGCAAAGGACATTAGGTAAAAGGGGATAACATTGATATCCTCACATACAAACATGGAGAACCTCATTATCTATCTTTGCTGAATCAAGAGCTCTAGTTATACTATTCAGACTTACAAATGTAGCCAGGTGAGGAGCTAAAAAGCATGATACAGAGCGAAGGGGAAGGACGATAGAAAGGAAGGAGGGTGCGCATGGACAGCTGCAGCCCCAAGTGGGCGAATGGAGAAACAGGACTAAAGACATTATTTATAGATATGCAAACGCTTTTCCAGGGAGAAGTATCCCACACAGCGGCGGAAATGTTTTTCTGTGAAATGGCTTTAGACCACGGTATAAGTCTCATTATTTTGAAAACTATCAAAATAGTTTGACACATTGTTGACACATTGATACTTTCTGATTTTTATACGTAGTCAGAAGTCACTGAGAACTCACAATAGCCAATATAAAACTGGGCAATGCTGGGAAGAATATCATTTGAATTTTAAGTAAAAATAACTAGCTTCTTGGTGTACCTCATAAAAATGTTTCAAACATCAATGGAGTAAGCACCTGCTTTGGATTAAACCCTAGTACTACATGCAGTGCCAGTCCCACCCCCAGGACACACTGAGCCGGCAACCGAGCCCAGGCATGGTGGCTCATGCCTGTAATCCCAGCACTAGGGAGGCTGAAAACAAGAGGATCACTATGAGTCTGAGCTATGTAGTGAGACCCTGTACCAAATATATGAAGAAAAAAATTATTTCAAATAATAAGAGGACAGTTAGACTGTACACATGGCCTCCCAAGACTACATTATCCTAAACACTCCGGTATAGATTGTTATTACTTCCTGTTTCATTGCATCATGCTATTTGACTATGAGGTACATATTTGGACAGGGAATGTTCAATGCACACTAAGTTTAAATTAAAAATCATGATGTAAAGTCTTTCCTTTCTATTAACATGGACCCGAAGCAGGCGTGTGTTGTCTAGGGTTAATTGCCTGTCTCTTTGCCTAACCATATTCCTCCACGCATACTAACCAGGTACTTCTGCTTCTAATTATTGAAATCTTGTAGAAATTTCAACCTCTTCTCTTTATGAAGGGCAACAAAAACAAAAAAGGGGAATTTATTATATGCTGAGTTTCTTTTAGCTCTGGTCAAAGGACAGATAACTGGTTTTTGGGGGATGAGATTCATGCCTTTATCATGAGGTGGGAGGAGCGGTGCTCAGGGGTCAGTAGGAGTGCCTGCACAGCCCTGTCCACCCTGCTTTTGCCTAAGCTCCGGGCAGGGTCAGTTGCCACGAAGGGACAAACAGCATCAGACCACCTGACTCCCCCAAAGGTTCTCAACTCTTCTTCCTGCTTCTGTGGAGAAAAATTAATGAAAGTACAGTCGTTTATTCTTCTTAATCAGGAAGTATGTATATATGCATGCATGTATGTATTGTATCTGTTACTTTTAATGCTTTTATTAAGATATAAATTATATATAATAAAAATTCACCTAAATTGTTACTTTCAATGGTTTTGAATATTTTTATTGAGCTGTGCAAACACAGAACAATCCAAGTTTAGAACATTTTCATCAGCATAGAAAGAAGCTCGACATTATATGACATTATATGACAATTATATGACATTATGTCAATGCATCTTTGTCAGAATCAGAACTCCATTGTCTAAAACTCACTCTCTATGGGTGGGCTTATTCTGGACATTTTAATTTTTCTTGTGCCTGGAATGAAACCCTGGACCTTGTGCTTGCCTGGCAAGTGCTTGTGCTGTTGAGCTGTATCTCTGGCCCTGGATATTTTAATTAAATAAATAATATGTTTTTCTTGGTATAACAAAAATGAATTCACTTGTTATAACATGTAGCAATACTTAAAAGTAAACTTCTACTTTCAATACATGCTCACAGTAAAATTATATGACATTATTTCAATGTACTTTTGTCAAAATCAGAACTCCATTGTCTAAAAAAGCTTATTCCCGGATTCATGGAGTTGCAAGAGGGAAAGGCCCAAGTTAGAAAGCAACTAGATCTTGTGATAGATGACACAGGACCCCTGAGGGTCTGTGGGTTCTCTTAGCACGGTTGATGCCTTAGAACTCTGGAGAAAACCCTCCTCTCTCTACGGGAGGTAGATTGTAGGGCCCAGTTCAGAGACAGCTGCACTTGGTCTGTGGCAGTGCTAGAGCTAGGATCAGATACCTCAGTCCCAAATCCGTTACCATTTCTGCTCTACATAGCTCCCTCAAACCACACAGACTTTCAAAATTATCTGGGAACAAGGCCACTTCTATAAAATACAGTTGGGACAAAAGATGGCTATAGCCTGTAGTCTTAGATGATTTCCCCCATTTTTAAAGTAATAGCGGATTGCATCAATTATTTATGGTGTGTTGCCATGGTAGCAGCTGGAGACTGTTTGCCTAGCCTCTCTAAAGACCTGAAATCTAAGGGCTACTGTTCACTGACACTGAGTTCAAAATTGCTAGGCTCCCTTTTTCAAGGGAAAATCAGCAATACATAAATTGCAGGAAAAGATGAAGCACTGAAGTTATAAAGCGAAAGAAGGAGGGGACAGGGTGGCGGAATGTTCATTCTTACGCTGGACTTTGCATCTCAGATGAGAAACTCAAAGGAACCTAAACGTGTGCTCTTTCTCAACACTTAATTCTGAAGCCAAAGTGCAGAATCATCTGCTTTTCTCCCCTTTCTTTTGTAATCAACCCATGAAAAGAATAAAAGNAAAAAAAAAAAAAAAAGAAAAGAAAAACGAAGGGCTGGGAAGGTGAATTTTACTGTGCTATAGGAATTGGAAACCAAGCCAGCTGACACAATACTGACAATTTGACAGCTGTGTGTTACTTAGCATTGTTTGTTAGGAGAGACAAGTAAGGCAAGTACATGTTCCCCAAAGCCTTCAGTCAGTAACTTCTTTCTTCCTTCCAAGATCCCCTTCTCCTGGGGCTTCTTTGTAGGAGTCTTTGACTCTTGTCAGAATTACATTATTAGCAGGTCTATGTCTTTGTAATAGTGCTGGCCGTCAAGTTTTCCTTTGCGGTCACTGTACTACAAGACTGCTCCTAGCCCCAGCATAGGCAGTACTTTTCATCTGTTTGGTACCTTTGAGTAGGAGGTCATCCAGTTGGCTAAGCCCTTGAAAAGTCGTCTGGGTCTAAGGCAAGCTCAGAGGTGCTGTGTTCCTCTGCGAAATGCGGCTGCCTCTGCCTGGCTGGAACCTTTGGCCTTCTGCCAGCTCTGGGTTGAATGTGGAGCTGAGGCTTTGTGCCCTGTAGCTTCCATCCAGCAGTGTGTTTTATGCAGAACCGAGCTCCGGGCCTCAAGTGATATTTCTAAATTTCATGTTGGAAACTAATTTAGATGAGAATTTTAATTCGGATAACTTCTGAAGGAAATATTAATCAGTGTAATGGACAAAAACAGTTTTTGGCAGAAGGAAAAAAAACCACTTTGCAAATTGAAATATCTAAGACCTATTCAAAAGTGCATCTGTTATTCTAATATGATTTAGAAATGCAGTTTATTAAATTTGCAGAATAAAGTGATACTAAAAGGTGCAGGCAATCTTTTTTTGCTATGTTTTTTATCTTCCAGATAATTTAATAAGAAGAGGAATTACTAGTTAGTAGGATGGCACTGAGCCTGTGTCTGGAGAGAGAAATGCTCTGATATAATTAAGCTTTCATAAATAAATTTCAGTGACAGAAGCTGCTCATAAAACGAAGTGTTGACTCCGGTTTGTGTCTGTGATGCTCTGCCTAAATGACTATTATACGGATTACTTCACTTGTATGTGATTTGGGCGATGATTGTTCCCTGTGATTATTCTGCCTTTTTAAAAACATCAGTATACAAATGTAAGCTTTGCAGAAAAAAAAGTGAGAGATCTTTGTATACCACCTCCCACAAACACTCTTGCAGTAAGTGTGAGATTTCGGGTAGACTTCACACCTGCTCTGTGACCTTGGCCAATGTTCTTAAAACTCTCTGAATCTCATTTTCTTCATTGTAGAATGAAAGTAATTCTTACCTCATCTGGGTTCTGTCAGGATTAAAAGGCATAATATAGCTGGATTCTGTGGGCTTATTCTATAGAGTCTCATCTAATTGAATACCTGACTCATCGGGATTTTATGATGATTAAATTATCAAAGAGAATGACCTTGCCCTGGTGCTCAGCATCTCTATTATTAATGCTATTGCACGCGTCTGTGCTTAATATATGGAAATTCTCCTTTTCTTCTTCTTACATCATATTACGGTTTCCTTTCTCATCCATCCTTGTTAGAATAAATATGTAGTATGTGGGCTACTCTGCCATTGTGAGTCTGTCTCTTCCTCTCCCTCTGGCCTTCTTGGCTTAGCCCCTCCTGGAGTAGGTAAAAGTGGACAAGGAGGTCCAATGAACCTCTGCCCATGGACATAATTTCTTTGGCTGAAAATGAGGTAGGGAAAAAAGACCCGAAAACAATGCCTTCAAGTTTTTTCCTATTTTTAATACATCCCAAAGATCCATCATTTACTGGCTGGAATTAATGTGGCTTATATGTCATTCAAATTGTACTGTGGCCTTTACTGTAGGCTTTGGTGAACTCAGCTCTACACGGACTGCTTTGTTTTCATCCCTGCTGTCATTTTGGCTATCTGCGGACATGCTACTCCGTTCCTGGGGTGTGCACTCTCCTTCGTGTCTTACCCTATGCTCACACTCCAGGGCCTCAAGCATTCTCTGAACACACACTATCAGCCTCGTAGTCAACCCTCGGTACAAGCATAGGTTTGTCGGCTGAAGATCCATTTCTTCCACTGATCCTGATCTTTTAATAGCAACTGAAACTGATGAAATGGGGTTGTCTTCTGAAGAATCATGCATCAGGTATCATTAGAAAGTAAGAGGATGCCGAGGCCTCCCTATGGTCATGGAGCTACACCGTCAAGTAGTGTGGAAAAGGCCCCGCTTATGCATATAAGGTGGGGAGGGAAATTTTGGTACCATAAAACTTAAAGGGAAAACCCCCAGGGATTCTGATGGCAAGAAACCTCGGTTGTGGCTCTGGCCACATTGCTTGTAGGACACAGGGTCTGAGCTGTGCCTTTTCACCTCCACAGTCCTCTCGCCACTCTTTTGCTATCCATTGAGGACAGTGACAGCCACAGAATCTGCTTGGGTCCCAGAAGACTACTACAGGAAGCCTGTGTCCTAATGCAGGAATGCTCAAAAGCCTCAACTTCCCACTGAAATACTGCTTTATCATCTTGGTGATATTAGAATGCGGATATTAAAATGTTGCTCTCACAGAGAAAAAATTTAGTATGAAATATGAAGTGAAGAATTAAAGCTTAGTGTTCATCACCAAGGCTTCTGCCTCCCTACAAATTGCTATTCCTTTGGCAGTAGGGTGGGATGGCCACAGCTCAAGTAGGAGGAGGAGAAAGAAGAGGCAGCCCTTGTGTGGCAGGCACAACCAAAGCAGACTAGGGCTAAGTCCCGCAGATGGAAATGCAGGGAGAAAGCCTGCCCAGGAAACACTTAGGAGCAGGTTATTTTCTAATCACTGATCACAACAGTTTATAAGATGTAGCATATAAAGTATATTTTTGTAGCATTCAGAGAAAAAATTGGCATATTCATTCATTTGACCTAAAGTTGTAACTGTTTCTGCAGAGTTTTAAAACTAAATTATGTCTGCAGGACTGGACAGTGGATTATAAGTACTTATATTACAGATTAGATTTTTAGAAAATAAATATTAGGTTTTTAAAAGTGCTGAGTATAAATGCCTTTCAAAATTTTTTAAAAGTTCATACAAATCCAACATGAGGTAGCAATGTAAAATTGCTAGAATATTTTAATTCAGTATTTTGATGCCTTAGTAGAAATATAATATCTACTCATCTTTATAATAAAAACATCTATCGTATAGGGAACCCAGTGCCAAGAGAATTTTGTGTGCTCTCTGTCAAGCTCCTAGCTCAGTAATCAGCCACAGAAATGACAGTTCAAGTCCACAGTCACTTTTCCTTCCCAAACCATAGCGAACTCCTCTCTTCCTCAGACAGGATTTTACATTTCATTATTTAACTTTGCATGGTTCTTTAGAATTTCATGTGCATGGGTTTTGTCTGCCGAACCTCTTTATAAATGATTTCTTATATATTTATGTGTTATAATACTCACTTTTATAACTATATAAATGTAGACTCTACATTTTCATGTTTTGTCTTTTGATGTAAATGAAATTTATGAATCCTAGTATGTTGCCTGCGTCTTGATAAATGCACAAGTCCTTTATAATCTAAACCTTTCAAGGCACTGCCCAATACCTCCTCCCTAGAAAGTCCCCTTGTTACACCCCACCCCAGCTCCCTGCAGTAACCAGGCTTCCGCTTTATTTTCCACCATAATTTCCCTGTTCTAAAATTTCACATAAACACAATAATACAACATGTGTCCTTTATTTAAGATTTCCTTCATTCAGCACCAGCATTTCAGTTTTGAGATTCACCCATGCCATGGGCAGCAGTATCTGGTTTCATTTTTTTGCATCCAGATACTTTTCTAGCCCTTCAAAGACTGCAAATGCACTATGATTCTGCTCCTCTGGGGCACTTGTATAGAATACTGCACGCTGTAAGGGCTCCACCAATGCTTGGTGGCTCCATGGGTGACTGAACATATGAGTTATTTAATCAATCAATAAGCCAGTTAGACACAGGCAATTTTCATTTTTCTAATCTAGAGTTTCTTAATGTTCAACTTACCAATCACCATTATGGTTCCGGCTTCAGAAGCCAGCCAGCTTTGCTGTAGGAATCCAGGGACCCGCCCATTTGCAATTCCACAGTTTTTGCTGCATTCCTGCAGCAGCGAAGGCCTGGCAAGGAGGTGAACTGCTGCCCTGCGTGGGCTCCAGAGCGGCTGTGAAGGAGCCAGGGCTTTGTCTCCTGCAGGTGGAAGTGCTTCTCCTCTATCTTTGCAAACATTCAACCTCACATTCCTCCGACTGATTTATTCAACCACTGTAAAGGTCAGCAAGGGAATCCAGATGCTTCACAGGATACTGTGTGGCTGATTAATACCCAGACTGCAGAAGCAGTGTGTATTTCTTTGCAGTACAAAAGAACAATGGACACAGAGTTGGTACTGTTGGGTCTGCCTTGTATTTGTGACCTGCCTGGCATGGCTGTCCACAGCAGACCTTCCTGCCTCTGAATAGTGGCTGTGATTGAGGGCAGGGCATGGTGGGGCAGGGCCCTGGGGGGACAATACATTACCCTGGCTCATTCTGTGGAGCAAGCATTTCAGGACCTGAACCTATCACCGTCATTTCTGTACGGACAGCAGTAAGTTCCTGTCATTTCTCATGGCACACGTGTTCTGAATCTAAGCATGCCTTTGTCATCTTTAATCTATTCAGGCGACATTTTCACTTCTGCTGCACTCTCAGATTTTTATAGCTGCACAGCATGCTTTATTATGCATCATTTCCAAAGTGTGGGGTTGTAAATATAGGCACAATTTATATTAAAATGGGGAAAGATTTCTTTCAAATGTATTTCCCAAGACATGAAAGAGATTTGTGTATGAGGCCTGTGGTGGGCATACTATATACACAAATAAACCTGTTTGAAGGAAAAAAAGAGGAAAGATGTTCATACATTCCTGAAGATTTTATTCATATTTGAAAAAATTAAAAACATCGTAGGAAGCCTGACAAACTCAAGAGTGAGGTACCAAGTGCCAGCATTTCTTCTTCTAACCATTATAGCAAATTTTAAGGTTACTCTTTATGTTAAAAAAAAAACCATTTATAGATGTGGAAAATGAAAATATCTTACTTAGAAAGTAATGGAAATCATGGAGTAGTTTATTTTAAGATGTTTACATCACCTAAATTGCATTTTAGTTTATTAATTCCTGAAAGGGTGCTTTGTGAATCAGTGTTGAGAGATGTGTCTATAAAGTCACCTGCCGTAGGATACTATAGCAGCCCATGTGTCCTACTGTACCGATGGCAGCATTTCTTTTTACACTGGGATAGGCACATCAATCATACAGTTACCACCACCATTAGCTCCCCGAATGGAACGCTTTCGATATCAGGTTCCTCATGGTCTAACCAGTCCATACTGGCATCCCCCAAGCAGGAGAGGTTTACTGTATCCTGTGCAGGCTAGATTCTGCAGACTGTGGCATGTGATTCTCAGATTTCACAGAGACAGGAAGGCAGCAAATGCTGTGAGCAGAGCACTGCTCTATCTGGAAACAAGTAGAGCTCAGGATTGAGGTAGCCCAGCCCTATGACTTGGCAAATTTTTAACTTGTCTGGCCTCTGCTGTTGGCTCTGAACATCCACCGATAGCAAGTGTCTGCACAAGTGTCCCCCTGCAGCCCTCCCTTCACAGGTATGCAGGGGCCACTTCAGCGACAGAACCTGGCTGTCCTGACCCGCACACTGAAGCTTCTCTCTCCCAGAACTTTAGCCTAAAGCTGCACCTTTTGAGGGAAATGCCAGTGCAGGACTCCTTGTGCCAATGGGTTTGAGATGATGAGTCGGGAAGCCATGTGTCACCCAGCCCCAGCCCCTGAAGCTCTCCTGCTCTAATGGCAGTGGGGAGGAAGTGAAGTATTTTCAGTGGTTCTAAAAGAGTTAAAAGTTATGCGCTTTATGGTAATGTGTATCTATCTTGCTTTTAGACAAATAATCTGAAAGTCTTATAGAGGTATTAAGAAATAAGCAGGTTGGTAGCACTACTATTAATGAGTGGCATCAACAGATTTTCTTTTCTTTTCTTTCTTTTTTTGGGGGGGGCACTGGGAATTGAACTCAGGACCATGTGCTTGTCAGGCAGGCACTGAAGCTATATCCGCTGCCCTAGATTTCTGTATTTATTTTTCCAATAATTGTGATCCTGAGAACATGTGTTGTTGGTAGCCCTCATAACCACTTTCATGTCCATAGGGAATGTGCTTGAAGGAGATTAAGTAGACAAGTCTATCATGAGACTCACAGCTTCCTTCCGAAGCAGTGGTGTCCATCCCACACAGGATCCCCCCACACAAGCACTGCTGGCGAGGGGAAAGAGGGGAAAGAAAGGTCAAGTTCTTCTTGATAGCCAGATTTTCTAAAGTTGCTCAGTTCACCATTGCTTTGTCACACATGGCACCTGGCTGTGAGGGCTTCTGGAACAGAATGCTGGGAAGAGGACTTTACAAGGAAGAGGATGGGACAGAGCACTGAAAAAGGGGCAGGCACCCAGCAGGCAAGGCCCAAGGTAGTGACTGCACCTGGGTCCGGGTAAGCAAAGGACCACCCCAGTGTCCCCCCACAAGCCATTTCCCTACTTGCTCCTCCTGCAGGCATAGTGTGGGTGGCAGCAGGTCTCCACCAGCTCCTTCTGCAGCCTCTCCACCGGCCCTGCAGTGGCACCGGTCCACTCCCTCCTGTCAGTCTTCTGTGCAGTCAAAGGCTTCAGAAAGGAGCCCTGGCAAAAATAAATAGATAAATTTTTAAAAATGCCGATGGGCTTAAGACACCTGGGATAACCGGCAATTCTTGCAGAAGAGAGCTAGACACAGGAAAGGAACTGGGGAGTCCCTAAGAAAGTGTCCCACGCAAGCCTACACACACTGGGTATGAAAGAATGTAGTTCATATGGGGCAGATTCAAAATAAATCCATTCCTCCCTTTTCATCTACTTATGGGTAAAGGAGAGGAGAAAAGCATATGAGTTATTGGGGTCTCCATCGGCCACTGGCTGATGAATGACAAGCACAAGGGCAGGCGGACTCCAAAGGCATCCTCACAAGTCCCTGCCAGAGCTGCCCGGGCCAAGGTTGCGCGCAGTCTCGTGATTTTAGGCTTGATATCCCAGAGGGCATGAGCACCAAGAGACCTCTGAGACACCATAGCCTTGACAGATTAGAACTCTGGCACCAATGTTTCTGAATTTTTATTATCTGGAACTAGATCATTGTTGAGAAATCCCAGGGAAGTTGGTTCTCTGCCGCAGTCCTTTCCTCTGCCTTGAGCAGGGTGGAGTACCAGAATCACAGGGTCATTTTAAGGTCTGAAAGGACCTGGGGGGATACATCTCACCTATCTTCCCCATCTCGGTTGGTTCTGCTTCTGTATACTTCATCCTCTGAGGCTCACCGGCACAGCGACTCCAGCCTGTCTGTTGAAAGGGAATATGTTTCCTCTTAGTGTTCCTTAAAAGAAAAAGTAAGCCCATGTCAAATTCTGTGCTGCACAAATAAATCAAAACACTAAATGCTTGCTCTGAAAAATCTTGGGTACCTTTTTTGAACCTGCGCACCCCCACCTTCCCCATGAACCCTGAGGCGCCGCTAACTCATTGCAAGTGAATGTGGCACCGAGCGCGCGTCCTTAGGATCTGCGGATCTCGACTGCCCGTGCTACCTGCTTGTTGCAGCGAACCCGGGGAGCCAGACGGCCGCCTTCGGTCTGCCCCCGCGTGGAGTCTCGGTGCCGAGCGCTCCCCGGAAGCCACACCCGGCGCTCGCTGCGGCCTCAGCAAATTCTCTCCCCAAAGCAGCCCCCCCCCCTCACCCCATGGCTTGTCAAAATCATGAGGTAGGGAGCCACGTACGAGTAAAAAGAGGGCTGGAGGCTTTTCGGGTGGTGGAAGTGGTGGTGTCCTGCAGGAATTCAGCTTCGGGAAGACGGGCAGCCCGGAGTTGCCAGCGGCCGAGAGCGCACAGCCGCCCAGCAAGCTTCCCAACTCATTCCCCACCAGCTTCACCCCACGCTCCAACACGCCAGAGGAGGGAGGTCTCGTCCCCCCAAAAGGAGAAAATCTAGGAACACTAACAGGCTGATTAACAGCTCTTAAAGGGTTACAAATGCTGAGGCGACCACCTGCAGTGCTAGTGTGTGTGTGTGTGTGTGTGTGTGTGTGTGTGTGTTTGATGGGGCGCATTCTCCGAGCGTCGAAAAGCAAAAGCAAAACAACCAGTCGAAAAGGAGAATTAAAGAAATTACCAGAAACAACCAGAAAGAAAGAAATGTAAAAACTTCTCCATCTCTGCCGCATGGCGCACCCTCAGCCTATTACTCCTGCATCAAATCCCTAGGGGCACTGCACCGCCACCGGGAACATAAGGGGTGGGGGTGGGGAAGCCCTGGGTCCCGGGTGAGGAAGGGTCGACCTAGGGGTCACGGTGTTTTCGGGGTATCGGGTATGAAAAGCCGAGGTGTCAGTGAGTGCTAGAACCTGTTATTGGGGACACGTAGGGATCCCAGTGACACGGGCTCCAGGTGTAATAAGCAGAGGAGGCTGAGTCGGCGAGGAAAGAAAGGGAATCAATAGGGGGTGGGGTCCCAGAGACAGCCGAGGAACTCCGCGCAAAGCTGGGAGGACGGAGCCGCAGCTCCCCAGCCACCCGTCGCTCGCCCCCGCCTTTCCTTTTGCGCAGAATCCGCCCCTGGCTGCAGCGCGCTGCCCCCACTGGCCGGCGCGCCGTGATCGATCCATCGCAGGCTGCGTCAGCCTCCTCCCGCGTATAAATAGGGGTGGCAGGACGGCGCTGAGCCGCACACAGCCATCCACCCTCCCTTCCCCTCTCCGCCCCGTCCTTCCTTCTCTCTAGGCCCCCA
>NDGM011174366.1:0-10964 GCA_002564305.1 Octomys mimax | reverse complement strand
CCTGTTTTGAAACTGTCTCAATGCTATTTCTTTCTCAATAAAATTAATATAAAAATAAATAAATAATATACCAAAAAATAAGTATTATGATATCAGTGAACTCCAAAGACCTGTATTTGAATCCAGTTTTTAGGTCCTACTAATATATCAATGACCTTATGCAATTATTATTCTCTTACACTCAACTTATCCAATGTAAATCAGGAAATACTATTTACTTTACAGTGCTATGTTGAGAATCAATATATATAAAAACAGAGGTATACAACTCATGGGAATACATAAATGTACTCATAGTCACTGAAATACTGACAACCTGACTACCCAGAATAGTTCTTCGAGATAAATCTTACTACTTTTCAGATGCTTAGTTGTTACTCTTGTTAATAAATATGTAAAACAAATAATGCCAAGATTGACTGACTCATTATAGCAAATGCTCTTGAATTTTATTATAAACTCTCTGTTTAACTAAGGCCAATTTATTCTGCATTCTTATTTTGTATTGTTCTCCTGTCTGTAACGTTTTTCTATAGCTCTGCTTATATATATACACCAGATACTTCACAATCAGAACTAAAGTCCTCATTCTCCATCACTATTCCAAACCTGTTCTGCCTGAAATCCTTCTCCATCCCATACTTGATGGCAACATCACCATTTTAGTTGCTCAAACAAAAACCTTAATCTCTTCTTTTTTCTCTATCTTTTTTTGTTTGTTTGCTTTCGTTTTTGTTTTTTTTTTTGTATTTTAGGGAAGGGTGTTCAGGATCTCACTACATAGATCGGACTCATAGTGATCCCCCTGTGTTCAGCTTCCCAAGAGCTAGGATTACAGGTGTGCCATCACACCCAGTCTCAATTGCTGTCTCAGTGTATCCCAGAAGCATGGCCAGCACGGCACACGGGGGATGGAACCCCCCAGTCACTGCATCTGCCTAAGCAAGCACTTTTTTCTCTATCTTACAACTAATCTAGTAAGAGATATTTTTAGTTTCCTCAGCCTCACTGAAGGGCTAGGGATACAGCTCAGTGGCATAAGCACCTGCCTGGCAAACACAAGGCTCTGAGTTCAATCTCTGGTACCAAAAAAAAAATCTTCTCTCACTTAAGTTACTAACAGCTTTTTTTTTTTTTTTTTTTTTTTTGTAACAGTTTTAAAACCAGGAGTCCATGCCTCCATGTGATCCATTATCAACACAGCACCTGGAGGATCTTCATAAGTCTTTCAAGGACTCCTCCGAGTCCCTAAGGTGGTCTATAAGGCCCTATATGACCCCCATCCATTGCTTGTGAAAGAGTCTTCTTCACTTTCCCTCCAATGTCAATGGCCATCATTCATTTCCTAGGCTACATCAGTCATGACTCTAGCCCATGTTCTCTGCCTGAAAGGTACTTCCAAAAACGTATCCATAAAGCTAACTTATTATGTCTTTGTTCAATATTCTCTTCTTTGTTAGGCCTTCTTCAGTCCCTGAACCTCTTTTCACCATATCAATCTCTTTATCTATCTCTAGATTTATTTATGGTTTTTTTTAAGATAAATTCTTGCTAAGTAATTCAGGCTGTCCTTGATTTTTCTACATAGTCCAGGCTGGCCTCCAACTTGTGGTGATCCTTCTGCCTCAGTTTCCCAAATACTGGAATCAAAAGCACATGTACCAGACCCGGCTTCACCATATAGTTTTTAAACTATTGCTTATTCTTTTTTCATAACATGTATCACCTGCCAACATACTGTATACATTACTTATCATAATTATTTATCTCTATCTCTAATATAATAAATATTCCACAAAGGAATATTTTGAAAGTTTTATTTACTGGCATTTCCCATTTCTCTAGAACAAAACACAAAACCTACAAATTAAATATGTAAGTAAAAATACACAGGATAGCTCTCCTTTATGCTGCACATAGTGCTGTATGCATACATATATTGTATCAGCTATCACATCATAGTATAATGCCTCTTCATTTTCTGCCTCTTCCATTACAGTGTAGGCTTTTTCCCGCTAGTCCTGGAAACTGAAGCTAGAGCTTTTATATGCCCACCTCCTTTTAAATATTTCTATTTTGAAACAAGGTTTCATTAAGTCACTAAGTTGTGAATCCAAGCTGGGCTCAAACTGATGATCATCTTGCCTCAGAACCCTAGTGTGCAACTTTTGGAGCCAAGGAATTTAGTTTTACTTTTTAGTATGTTATAACCTGTACTTCCTTATAGTGCCTCATACTCAAGAGACATTCTCTAGTATTTAATAAATGAAAAATAAAACCAATTAAATCAAAGGTGTAAGAGTCTTTACTATCTTCAAAATATAAACACAATGCTTAAATGTATGACACTTAAGGGCTAAGTTCTGGATTGTAGCCTCTGTTAGTGTTTTTAGTCCCTTCAACAGTCATTTAACAGCTAAAGAACTTTGTATTATTTCAGTTCTTCACAACTATTTCATTATCAACACAGAAGTAATAATAGTACTTATATCTGGTGTGATAATTATGAATATTAAATATAGAACTAGTCCAGAGGTTTGCACATAGCATTTAATAAATGTTACCTATTATTTACTAAAAATTAAGAGATACTATTACAAATTTTATTTTGATCACCTAAGCTACTCACTAAACATAATATTTATAATCTCCTTAGCATATACCAACAATTTAAATTAAAAATTACTGAGCTACTTAAGATAATATTGGTAAGCCTTTGGCAAAAGTACCTTAATTCTCTCAATAAGAAGGATTCTATTGCATTATTGCAAAATACTTTTAAGTACTTTTAGACAGTAGCTTCTGTATCTTTCTTCAGGATATTCTTTAAATGTCTTTTCTCATATAACCACAAAAAAACATGTGCTATGTAGATCACCTATATTCACCTGCACTATAATGTATACATTTATGCCTCCTTCTGAACAATCTCATTTTCAAAAATAAGACTTCTGAGAAAAAGTTTAATAATCTTAATATTTGTGACTTTTCACTAAATTTACCCCAACCTTTCTACTTCTAATTTTAGTCATGTATCTAACAATATGCATATTCCTTAGGTAACATTATATTAAGGGTTGGGTAAAACAGAGTTTTGTTCAAATGAAAATGCCAATATATTTATTTTAAGGCTATTAAAAATTTCTATTATTTATCTGTGTACTATGACTCTCAGTGTTTTCCTATCTGCAGAATTACTTCTCCATTTTATAAAATGCTCATGAAGTCATTTTCTTTATAGTTTCTTCTGCCATAAAGAATAAACAAACATATGCATTTTATCTAAGCACTCATATGTATAGTAGACAAGAAAACCAAGAGGTAAGCAGTTTAAATGATTGTCCCAAGACCACAGATGGAATGACTGTCAGCTTGAGGATTAAAACTAAGAAGGTCATTATTTCCTTTTTATTTTCTGAATGTTGAACATTATACTTACATTACAAGATTTTTTAACTAATCTAGGAACAATTTAACATATCAATTAAAATAATTATTAACATAGGCATATAAATAGAATTATGAAATTTATTAGTTTATCCCAGTGGACTCCAAAAAATAAGTCTGATTTACTAAATAAGTTATTTTTAACATTGTACTTAGGATGCCAAGAAATTGGCAGCTTAGTATAATTTTTCATTTCAATATCTTTTAATAAAGGTAATTTCTTTAAATAAAATCTACAGCAAGTGTATGAGATAGCTGCATTTCAGATACCAAGCAGAAATACTTTTGCATTAAAAAAAAAAAAAAACCTTCAAACTTAAAACAGTAGTTTCTTTTCCAATTGTAAACTTCAACTTCAGGATATATTTATAAGAGATTTATCAATGAAAACACAGTGATTAAAAAGTAAAGCAAACACCAAATACTCTCACATTTACAGAAGAGACAGGCATACAGTATAACATTAGCAGCTTACTGTGGAGAGTGGGTTTAATCAGGAAGTAGCCATTATCCTTTCGATTCAGAGCAGTGACAGCACTCCAAAACAACAAGCCGTGATATTTTTCAGTTAAAAGCCATGAAAGAATACCTACTATTGTGTCCTAGCTTTGCTGACCCCAAAGGTTACCATATGTCTTTTACCAAAAGCTATAATGAAAGCATAATCCAAGTTAGCATTTACAATGCCCTATTTGTTTAAACACCTAAAATCTACCTAACACAACCCCTCTCTGTTACTCACAAAACATGGCTGTCTTATTCAGAGATTAGCAATTATTGTAATGAGATACTGTCGGAGAGGGTCAAATAGTACTTCCTGCAGTTTACACATCTTGATTTCCTGGTAAACAAACTGAAAGGCAGGTGGAGCACTTAGATCACCAGTAAATGAATGCTCACGTGATGAAACTAAGCCAGGTAAGGTTGACGGCTCAGGACGCTCAAGTAATCATTCTTTTCATGATTTTATTAACATCAAAGTCAACTAACAGAGGAATTCTTTCTTTTTTTAAAGGAGGGTTTATTCCTGAGAAGCGTAAATTCAGTTTGTAATAAAGAATGCTTGAAAACTGACACAGTTTAAGCAGGTTTCAAAAATTATTTTTGGAAAATAAATTGTAAAAACAAAAAATGCTAACAACATTTTTAAAAAAACAAGTGAGGATGTTTGTTCAAAATCCTGGTAAAGAAAATTCTAAATTTTAATTACTTCAAGAAAGTAAATTAAGAAATGTCTGAGTCATAATAAAAGACTTAAGATTCAAATTGATAAAGCACAACTCCAAAACGACTACTTCATAAATTTATGTACTAATCTTTGAAAAACAATCTTAAGGATGATTTTATATAAGTTGAAGTTATTCCCTACAACATTTTATGGTCATATTTCTAAAAGAAAATATAATTTAAAATATATACTTAAGTATGAGCATTAAAAAAAATGTTAACTTGAAAATGAACTCTCCTTAGCCTTAAGTTTCCCTCCTCCCACATTGCTCCTGCTTTGCTCTATGAAATTTCTAATACAGGTGAATGAGGGTTGATTTACATTAATTATACAAATAAAACAAACAGAAAACCTAATTACATCAAAATGATAAATTAAGTCACTACTATAAAATTTCTATATTTTATAAATCTGTAACTACGGGATGGAGAGATAGCTCAGCTTTCCAAGCACCTGCCTGGAAAGCTCAAGGACCAGAATTCAATCCCTGGTATGGCATGCCAAAGCGGCCACACCAGCGGGTGTGGAGGCACATGCCTATAATCCCAGCACTAGGGACAGAGACAGAAGGATTACTATGAGTTTGAGCAGTGTAGCGAGACCCTGAACCAAATAAATATATAAACAAAATATTTTATAAAAAATCCGCATAACTTGTTTATTTTAGAAGTTCTACATTTCAAAGATCATGCATCTATGTCCTAATTAACGAGTAGGAAGAATGTATGCAATGTGTTAATTACTGAAACTGTCCTACCAATTTGATTTGAAACTGTCTCACTGCTATTTATCAATAAAATTATGGGGGAAAAAAGAGCACTGTGTGATATAAGCTTAATGCAAAGAATTCTTAAAGACCTTTTCACTACAATATAATCATATAAAGATATTGCTTAAGTTATTTGCTCAGTTAACAAAATAAAGTTATAATGTTCTGAAATAGAAAACACAATAAAACAAAGACAATAAAATCAGTAAGAACAAAAAAGAAATCACAAGCACATAAATACTATGCCAAGGATACAGAAACTTACTATAGGTCTCATCACACACCTAATATGTTATTTCAAAGTAGTACATATTCAGTATTAAATCACATTAGCACAAGTCTCTAACATCACACCTTTACTACAATAACCTATGAAATAGATAGTAGATATTCAGAAAATAATGAGTAAGGAGTAAAGAGTTCCAGATAAATTTCTTGGATCAAATTAAATAATTTTAAGGGCCAGCCAGATAGCTCAGTGGACTAAAGCACCTGCTCAGGCAGGTGATGGGACCAGGGTTCGAACCCTGCTGGGCTGTGTCAGCCCCGACCACAGGAAACACTGAGACAGCAATTGAGACTGGGTGTGGTAGTACGGGTTTGTAATCCCAGTGCTTGGGAGGCTGAAAACAGGAGAATCACTATGAATCTGATCTGTGTAGTGAGACCCTGTACTAAATACATAAAAAATAAATAAATTTTAATATCTTACAGTTACCTAGAATGTTTTATATGCTATACTCTCTTCTCCTTCTCCTTCTCCTTCTTCTTCTGCGGTGCCAGAGACTGAACTCAGGACCCTGAGCTTGCCAGGCAAGTGCTTATTCTACTGAGCTATCTCCCCTGGGCCCAACACCCCTTATTTCCATTATAGAAAATTTCAAATGTAGTACATAGATAGGTTTGACTATGTGATTCGTATGCAAAAAAGAATGAGAATGATAGAAAATTATTGTAAGAATTATTAAAAAGATGTATGACTATCTTAGTTCCTATACTGGTTCTAACTTAAACTGTTAAAGAGAAATGTAAAAGAGATACAAAATGGATATCTAATATTTTATGAGAAATGGCTTTTTTTTTTGCATTTTAGGGAAGGATCTACAGAGTGTTCAGGGTCATAGTGATCTGCTTGTTTACAGCCTCCCAAGAGCTGGAATTATGGGCGCACATCACCACATCCAGTCTCAACTGCTCTCAGCAAGCCCCGGGGGGTTGAACCACCGGCCTCTGTACCTGCTTGCAGACCCTTTAATCCACTGAGCTATTTGGCCCCCTAGAAATGGCTTTTTACAGAGTCAACAAGTTTTCATGAGTTTATCGTTCAGTCAAAAGGAAAGGGTAATATATCTTACACCTTGTGAGTTACACTCCTTGAGCTGAAAAATGAGTAAAAGGCAACTATTCTGTATTACTGCCATACTTGTGTTAGCCAGGCATTCTCATTCAGAACTTACTCAACACAACTGACTGCAACTAGGCATTCTAGTTAAGCAAACAGCTTCAGGAAGGATTACCTTGCTCCTTGGCAAGTTTAAGAAATCAGAGAGATTAGTCCTCCAATGACTTAAAAATATGTGCAACATGAAGCAATGAGGCAGGAGAAGTGACATGAGGAGGGAGACAGTATGCCACTTTCGTTACTTTTAGTTTCAATAATTTTTTATATTTGGTTTTATTCCAACATAACTTAAAGTGGCTTCTGTAATTATGACTTAGAAAAGAATTTTTATTGACTATTTTCTAAAAACAAAAATAATTTTTTAATAAATTAATAAGAATAAAAGTGGTTGTAGGGAAAGGGGTAAATTAATATGAATAAAATAAAAAGAACAGCAAGCAAGTTGGAACACAGAAACAACTGTTGTAAGATCTTGCATAAATTACAATGTGGGTGGTTCATCTTTGAGCTACCTAACAGTCAAAGGAAAGTGGTTACAAGATCATATTACAACATTCTCTTTCTTCATAAGATGTTATTTTAGAAAAATAAGTTCTAGTTTTTACTAGAACTCAGAATTGAGAGAAATTTCTTTTTTACCTTTCAATAATACAAAACTGTACAATAGAATAGTTTTCCATTCATTTTTACTGAAATCAGCATAAAAATTTTCATGTTAAAATTTCTTTTAGGGGTAACAACCCACTCGGGCCCCCCTCCTGTCCCTCTCTTAGAAAGGAGCTTTCTTTGCCTCAATAAGTATATTCTGCTTACAAAAAAAAATTCCTTTTAACATTTCCTCAGTACAAGTCAGAGTCATAACTAATGAAATACTTCTGGGAGAATAAACCAGAAATTCTGCAATTTACTGTATCTGTGTATTCAGACATACACTAACAATTCCCAGGATCTTTTGCTTAATCCACATCCGTTTTCATATTCCAAATTCCTATTCCACTTTTATATTCCAAATTCCTATTCCACTAATTATATAGAAAACCTTGAATTTATAATAATGTATATTGTACATATAATAATGTATTTTGTACATACAATATACATCAAGGAATAACTGGTTGAAGATCAGGCATAGAGAAGATACCACTATGTAGGTTCAGAAACTTAAACAGACCTCTCTTTTACTTAAAAGACACTCTTTCATCAGTCAACTGTTATCTTGCTCAATTTACCAATTGCTTGGGAGCCCAATATATGATGATTTTTATTCCTCCTCAGTTTGGCATATGTAACTAGGATAGAGAAATCTGACTCTGTCTTTACATTCATTTTGCATCAATTTAGATTCATGTTCACATATTTTAAAGCATTTCATTTCTGTTACTATTGAAGGGGAAACAGTAAAATTAACAACATTTCTATATACCACTGTATCATACAAGAAAAATCAGACGTCCACCATGGTAGTTTGTCAACTGATAGGTATCTGGATTAAGCACTATTAAAATTTAACAATGTAACAAATCTTCATTATAATTGGGTAGGTATCCTCCCTACTCCCCAAAGATGCTGTATACTCCTACTTTTCAGATTATTTTCATGTTCTTGCCTGTTGATTCTCCCATCTCATTTTCAGTTTAGGTCTTCATTACTTCCATAATGTCCCCTCTCAGAGCCTATTTAGTCCTATAAAACCACTCTTTATATAATTCAGTTCTGTAGCAGTCTCTAATTATAGTTAGGGTCTCTATTATAAGATCTTGGGGATTCTTTTTTATATTATTACCTGTGAATAATAAAATGTTGCACATGTAGCACTTATTCTAAGTAAAAATTAATATTAAGCATTAATAAATTGCTGGCTGGGCATGGTGGTTTACTCTTGTAATCCTAGCTGAAGGGGACGCTGAAGCAGGAAGATAACAAGTTCAAGGCTAGGCTGGGCAATTTATGGAGACCTTGTACCATAATAAGAAAAGGGATGGATGTGTACCTCAGTGGTACAACACTTGCATATGGAAGTCCCTGGGTTCAATCCTTAGTAGTGAATCAAACTTCCACACATATTTATAATAGGTCATTATTAGCCAGATTATTATCAAGACTACACTCATCATACGAGCCAGAGGCCAATTTTCACTGTACAGATAATTTGTGATGGCATAAAATCAGCTTATATTTAATCAAACCTCATTATTATTCTATATTCAAGCTTGTCAAAAAACACTATCAAGGGCCAGTGAGATAACTCCAGTGGGCTATGTGCTTGCTTACGCAAGCGCAGGGACCAGGATTCGATCCCTGGCAACATATGCTGCACAGGACCTGCCCTGGGCACACTGAGTCAGCCATTGAGACCAGGTGTGGTGGCACATGCCTGTAAGGCTAGTTCTGTGGAGGCTGAAACAGGAGGATCACTATGAGTCTGAGCTGCATGGCGAGACCCTGTACTAAATACACAAAAATAAAATAAAAAGGAACACTACCAAAATCCAGATTTTTCAAACTATTATTGGAGCTCAAGGATCCAGTCCTAGCTCAGGCCCGGGACTTAAAGTTCAACATTATCAATACTTGTTGAAAAATTCCTATTCCATGGAGCTCAAGTGACTAAAATTTAATAATAGTTGTGTTCAATATAGTTTGATCCACACTTGAACTTATTCCATAGGAATGATGCTGCCTACTATTTAACCATTTAATATGAACTCTTGCAATGTGTTATTTCTGAATTTCTTATTTTATGAAAACTTAAATCTTAGTACTCGGCAAATGTTTTTCCTATTGCAAAAGGTAGCAATCTTTAAATATGGCTTATATACACCTAATTAACATACTTTCTTACAATGTTAAAACCACTGTTTGACATTTACAATGTCAGAAAGTATATACTTGTGCAAGTCACACTAATAATCAGTTTAGATCAATCATCATATTATATTCATTCAAAAAGTTAGACAATATTAACATGGTAACATTAATAACAGCCTTACATTTGTTTATTTCAGAGAACAAAGTATAAAACATATTCATAACACAAATTACAAAGGTATTTCAACAAATTTAACAAAAGGAAAGAATATGATTCAATTTTCTTCCTCTTCCTTAAAAATAAAATGTTAAAAGTACACCAAAGACAGCTACAAATGTTTATATTAACAGTAATTGCAACATAATAGATACACATACAGCCTGTGAGAATACAATACTCATTTTGCTGCAGAAGAACCTACATTGCATAACAATGAGATTTGCTAATGAAATCAACCATCAAACTGAAATGCATATGTATTAAACTAAGACCCCAGTGTCATTTTCTTTTTTGCATCATTTGTTCTTTCATTTCTTTTCTTGACCCTTTCAGTATTTTGTCTGTTGATTTTAAGAACTTATTGGAAAAGCAAAATCAAGACTCTAATATTATAAAGTTCTGCCTTTTATTCATCATATTTATTTTTAATGTAAATTCCAGTTGTTCTGCTTTATCAGCACTATTAATATACCTTTAAAAAAATCAATGGATGCAACAGAAGAAACAAAGAAGGTTTATTTCTACAGATAATTACTGGGTCAGATCCAAAAAATTTTTCTCAACATTTGACATAAATTCCATATGAAAAAGTTTACTGTGTTGTGTTTATTTAATAAGAAATAGGAACATGGAAATATACTATAAAGTCACTTTTAAAAATGCATTTATTTAAATTTTTTTTGTATTTTAGGGAAGGGCCAACAGGGTGTTCAGGGTCTCACTACTATATTGGACTCATGCTGATCCGCCTACTTGCAGTTTCCCAAGAGATAATCCAGTTTCAACTGCCATCTCAGGGGATGGACCCTCCCTGGACCCTGCGCCTGCTTGCAGGCACTTTAATCCACAGAGCTATTTGGCCGGCCCGTAAAGTCATTTTTGTAATGATATAATTTCTATTGCAACTCCTTGAGACAGTGTTAAATGAAACAATCTAGCACTGATATAATAACTACAAACATGAAAATTCTGATATTTTTAAATAAAATCATAATTTTCTCCTAAAATATTTCACTGTATTAGTCAACAAATGGTGGGCTGGCGAGATGGCTCAGTGGTCTAAAGCACCTACTTGGAACAAGCTGAACTA
>NDGM011174365.1:0-13353 GCA_002564305.1 Octomys mimax | reverse complement strand
CTAAAATTGATAAGCTGAGTTATACACAAAAAGATGACTTTTCTAATGCTACAAGTCTTCACCTATACAACCACTCTTAGGAAATCTAATTGAACATGTACAGATTACATGATATGTGGCTGACATTTTGCTATTTCTGGGTAGCCTCATGTTGTTGTAACCCTAGCTTTGCTCTCCAAAGCAGGCGTTCAGTATTACAGGTGGATTGATGACAGTGTGGCTTGTTATAGTAAACAGCTGAAACTCACAGGATGGAAAAGTGTTAACTTTTCCTGAAATGAGAAGTTCTAATTTCCTGAATTGAAAGTCCTAATCCAGATTCACTGTCTTCAAATTTAGAATTCGAAGGCCCACATTTTCTCATTATGTTTAATGTGAAGGCTCTGCATTGCTCAGGTTCATGAAATAAGGAGACAGTGAAATTCAGGCCTGCCATATGTACTTTCACTTACTCCTGGTATATTCGATATTTTTGTTAGTGGAAAACTAAGAACCTGCTTCTTCACCATACTTCTTTCTCTGGGACATTCTCAGATCAGTGAACCCTTGTCTTCTCTCACAGGCAAAAGCTCACAAAGGTCTAGTGTGTGCTCTATGCACTCCTGCCTGAAAAATCTTCTTACAGTGTGCAATAGTTTTAACCATGTGGCCTGAAAGTTTTAGGTAGAGTTCTAAGTCTTTTGAGATTCAAGGTATGATTTGCATCTAAAGTAAGTCAATTTTTTCCCCCATAATGTTTAGGTTTAGATAAATACTTTCTTATTTGAGAGCAGAGAATGAGGTGTAGATTTGAAAAGGTCGACTTGAATTTGAATTATTAGAGGTAGGAACTTGAAACTTATCAGACTTGCTCAACCTTCCATTCTTATTCCTGAGACAATATAAGACACTTGGCATTGTTTGTTAACTCCATTCATGTACTTGTACAAATGTAATTAATATATTAGCATTCATAAATAGCACATAGTAATAATGAAAACCTACTTATTGGGAAGTTTTCATGCTTTCATTGTTTTTAAATAATTAATTACATTAGCCCTAATGTGTACATTCATATTAGCCTTAATTTCTAATATGTTGTTTATTATGTTCTTTATTTTGTGGGTGCAGTCACTGAAACTTACAGCATTTAAAAAATAATTACCTAATGTCATGTAACTAGTAAGTGTCAGAACTGATGCTCAAAACTAGATCTACTTGACTCCACAATCTGCAGCTTCTACAACAATCTGTTCTATTTCCTATCTCCTGATGGTCCCATCTGATGACGCTTATTAAAGTACCAAAGAAGTGTCGTACATAACAAGTGTCAACCTCATGTCAGAGGAAGAATTCCTTGTCTGCATTATCCTGTCTTTCCCTCCTTACCAGGAAGACTGCAAAAGGGCTCTTGTAAAGAGCTGAAGAGGATTCAAGGTTGTTTTGGGAGATAAAGTTCAGTTTAGAAACAATTGCTTTGTATATGCACTGTCATTTTATCTTCCTTGTTTTTCTATTAAAAATAAGCATAGGGTTGATAGTATAGCTCAGTGAACTAAGCACTTGCTTAGGTACATACAGGGTCCAGAGTTCGATCCCAAGCACCACATGCTGTACCGGCCCTGCCTCCAGTGTGCACTGAGCCAGGGAGAGTCCGGGCGTGGTGGTGCACATCTGTAATCCCAGCCTAGGGAGTCAGTAATCAGGAGGATCACTAAGAGTCCAAGCTGCATAGTGAGACCCTGAAAAAAAAAAAANNAATAAATAAATAAATAAACAGAAATAAAGCTCTACCAGAACTTTTCTCCACCAAGAATTGACTGACTTTACAGTAATTGTACATTCATAATATCTTAACAGATTAGGAAACAATCTCTGTTGGGTTTGATGGATTAACCCTAGTAGTTTATACTTTGACACTAGCTCTTATTAGAAATGGGCCTATGCTTGTAATGACTCCTACTGGGACCAGATTAAATTCTAACAAAATGATACAAACAAAAACTAAAGACCTAAAAATTTCTCAAGGGGTGAGTTAAAACAAGAACTGATTAATATCACAAGTAATCAAGGAGTCAAATTTTAGTGTTTGTGATTCAGGTGTTTTTTCCTTGTCATGTTACTTATAATTTTGTCTTTTATTTTTCTATTTTATTACTTTGAGTATTTTCCTTTTTAAAACTGGTTATTTTTCTTTAATTTATAATTTTACATTTTTCAAATTTGAATGCTTATTTACTTGTTTAAAAGGTTCCATTTCTTCATAAGTTATTAATTATGAATTTTTCCAAGAGCTGGTTTATAGGATTCCATAGGCATACAGGCATGGTTTGGTTCTAAGTGGTATAATTGAAAGTTCTAACTTATTTTTAACCTAGTAATAATTTAGAAAAGTATTCTACTGTTTTTTATGCATATATTTAATAATTTGGGGAAGTAATGTAGTGTCTATGGTTTTTACATTTTAGAAATTATGGAGATTTTTTTCACTCTCAGTTTATGCCTGCTTACTTCACAACAATTTAATGGGAATTAAAAATTACAATATTCATATTTTGTAAATTCAGTTATCTATGTTCTTTTATTAAACAAGTCTTTAAAATTTATTTTCTTTGATGTATTTTCAGTCATTAAAAGAATTATGGAACTGTGATAGTCTGATAAGATTATTCTAAAAGATTATTTTTATTATATGTATGTTAATACTATAATGGATGTTGAATAATAAAGTCCTTTATACTTAAATTCCCCTGAAGACTTGAAATGGTAACAAAACAAAATGTCCATCTTTTTCATATTTGACCTTAAATTCAGTTTGACATTGATAATATGGCCAACTTTGCTTTACTTTTTATTTAATTTCTGACTCGTTTTTCTCACGGGGAGGAGGATCTACTGCCTAACATGTTTAGAGATACTGAGTAACTAGCATGCAACCCTTCAGAGAGCATGCGGTAAGCTAACAGCTAAAATGTAGGGGTCGTTGTTTATCCCATTCTATGATATTTAGTTGTTCATGCCAGAATTGTAGAAAGCAATTAAGGGCAGAAAGAAGAGGCATCATGATTTTTCTTTGGCAAAAGTCCATCTATATCTTTTGGAACATCTCATAATGAGTCAATTTGTGATGGTTTGTTGGTGCTCTTTTTAAATTCTTAATTATGCTTATTTTTGAAGTGATACATGTACACATAAATGTTTATACGTACTAATATGCTCTTTCAATTCATGTATATGTGGTGCAAATCAAATTAAACCTATCTCCTCAAAAATATTTTTATCCCCTGTTCATGGTGAAAACTTTCAAAATATTTTCTCTAACATTTTAAAATGCACAGAACATTAATGTTAACAACAGTCACCTGACTGTTCAGTAGAGCAGTGGAACTTCTTGTTTCTATGTGCTGTAATTAAAATAAATAAATAAATATTAAAAATAAAGGAGTCTTTTCTGCTTAATTTTGTGCCTTGATTATTTTATGTTTTCATAAGCACTGATTAAGATGACCTTAATACTTCTCTCAGTCCACTAAAATTGGCATAAGCTTTTCCTGTATTCTGCTACCACCCTTTCCTTAGAGCATTTAATTTAGAAATCCTCTAAGTGTAATTGCTTGCTCTGCCTTTTCTCAAGTCTCACAGTCTCACTATGTATTTCAAGTTCAATCTGGCCTTGAACTCACTATGTAATCCAGACTGGCCTCATGCTCAAACTCCTATGGAAGTTTTTCTGCCTCTACTTTGGGGTCCTGTGATGACAAGCATGTGCCACCATGCCCAGGAAGATGTATTTTTTTTCTAAAATCTTCTTGATAGTGTCAAATCCCAGGAGTATCTTTCTCCAGGATCTAAGAGCAATCTCTGAGGTGGCATGGCAAACACAGCGACTCAGGCCTCCCAATCTTCACTGGTAGGCTTCTTGCTGCAGACTAGAAAGCTATCACGAATAAGTTTGTCCTTGTCTCTTGAGCCTTTCCTAGCATATTTGCTTTGACAAATCTGTAGAAAACACATACCAAAATGAAGGTAAACTTATTAACATTACCATCTTCTCCTTCTTATCCTTAATTCTTTAAAAAATCCATTCAAAATTGATGAAGACAACTTTAGGACAATCATGGTTAAGGGGCTTGCAGGTTAGCTCAGTTGTGTAAGTGCCTGCGAGGTCAAACACAGGTGCGGGGGACCAAGGTTCGATCCCCAACTCCAGATGCCTTATGCAACCTGCGATTGAGGCAGCCTGAACCAACTGGGAAAAAATAAAATCCTTCTTAACTTTTTAGGAATGGCCAAATAGCTCAGCGGATTAAAGCGCCTGCAAGCAGGTGCAGGGACTGGGGGATTCAATCCTTGGACCTGCCCTGCCGGCCCCGTCCCTGGGGCACACTGAGACAACAATTGAGACTGGGTGTGGTAGTGCACTCATATAATCCCAGCTCTTGGTAGGCTGTAAACAGGTGGATCACTACAAGTCTGATCTAGTAGTGAGACCCTGAACACCCTGTAGACCCTTCCCTAAAATACAGAAATTTAAAAAATAGAAAGAAAGAAAGAAAATCATGGTTATATCTTTATACCCTTATAAAGGAGAAATCCAATCATAACATTTTTGGTTCCAAATCAAATTTCACAGAAAATATTTTTAAGAAGAAAGTAAATTTTACACACTTTTAGTGAGTCAAGATATGAAATCTACTTAAAAGGATTAAGATAATTGTTTAAAACTTTGTATGTATATAGACACATTTACAAGTGGGGCTGGGAGAACTTAAACCATTGGAGAGTAAAAAACAACAAAAGTTAAGACATAAACATTCAAAAGAGAAAACCTGGACTCAAATTATTAAAAGTGCCTACTCTACACCTTTTCTTCCTTAGGCAACACCACTTGATCTACTCCCTTGCTGACAGGGACAAACCAGCACGAGGATGAAACAGATATCTAGGGAATTACTGTTTATAAATGCCCATGGTCACTTAAATATTTTTAATGTAATCCAAAGAGAAATCTCTTAGATATTTTTACTACTTCTTTGGCTTTATCAGAAAATTCTCCAGTGATTTCCATGAAGATTGAATGGAAACACCTTTTACCTTAATTTTGCTTGGAATTTTTCAGTTAGAGTGATAGTCAATGTTTTTATAGGAATATGAATTCCATTTTTTTCTTTTAAAAATAAAAAGGGCAGTATGTGAAGGCAGGACACAGGTTGTTTCTTTCTCCAGTGCTGAACATCAAGCTCACTACATAGCCGTGTGTCTTCACATTCTCTTGCATGTTCTCTGGGGCAGTGTTAAGCAAATCAGCACTTTTACCTGTGGAGGAAATAATCTCCTAAAACGCTGTGAAAAACTAACTTGTTAAATGGCTTCTAGCTTTTATATGCTTCTACATAAAAAAGTAAAACAAGCAAACAAACAAACAAAAAACCCAAAATACAAACAGACCATAAATCAATTAATCAAGCTAATAATGACACTTCAGCTGATTTTAAAAGCACATTTAAGTACAAAAAATAAAAATTGAACTCTCTGGGAAGAAAACATATATCATTTGTTTGCAAAGAGAATTAAATTTGGGGAAAAATCCCCAGGAAATTTAACCCAGCTTATTATGAATTACGTTTAAGGCATCTGATGTCTAGAGATAAATAGTAAGTTGAACTTTGATTGTTTTCCTGTAATGCCACCCACTTGGAGTCAGACAGCATTCAGCACTCTTCAAACACATGAATAGTCTTCTTTCCAAAGTATGTTCTTGAAAATTATGGAAAATTTAGGCTGTAGTACAATATATAAATACCATAAGGTGGTCAATTTGAGTCCATCTCCATCATCTTGGTTCTTGTTTCTAGAATTGCTTACTGGGGTAGTGAACCTACTAGAAGTTTGTTATCACTTCTGTTAATTGCAGTACCACAACGAAGGATTTTAAGCAGTAATTCAAAGTAGGCATTTCATTTGGAAAACTAAACCTGCTTCTGCAGAGTTCTTCCAACCCTTTAGGCACTTTGGAAGTGGGCACTTAGAAACGCTTCACCTGAAAGTGGCGCTCTGGGAAGGTTTCCTGCAGGAGTCCTGCCTGAGGGCTGCATCGGAAACATCAACATCAACAGATTTCTCTTCCTGCTCACTCTGTCTGACAGTTTAGATTAGAAATATCTACCAGCTGTTCCACTTCCTACCTTTCTTAGTTTTGGTAAAGTGACAAATATAACAGATTTATCAATATTCTTTTATCTGTAGCTAAAATGTCAGAGTTAGCTTACCAAAAAGAAGAATAAAATCTACCTTGCAAAAGGTATCGGGACTTCAAGAAAAGTGGATTTGGGTTTTTAAAAATAGTGAGAGAACTCACAAAGTTAATAGTAATGTAAACTATTTTATTAAAGAGTTCTTATTAAAATTCAAAATGATATAAATATTTTCAGCATAGCAGAAAAAGAAACAGAACTGTAAACCAAGTTCATGAGTACCCTGTAAATAGAATTGAAAATCGCAGTTTAAGGGGCTGAGAGGAAACAGAAAAGGAAAACGATTTTTATTCATTATTTTGAAATTTATTTCCTGCATAGGATGTATACTTCCTATTTTTCATACTTTTTATTTTTTAAGAATATAAAACCAACATTTTCCCTTTCTATACATTAAAGAAATCAAAGCTGTAATGCAAAAGCCTTGTATATGATGAAGCACTTACAAACAAATATCTCTGCTTTTGAAATCATTGATTTCATATCATTGATTCAGTAATTTCTAAAATAATCATTAAGACATTCAAAACTTTTTATTGTTTCACATATTTAAAAAATATTTTGCTGCTTAGTTGGACCTGATAGACTACTGACTGGAAAGCCTTGGGAATCTTTAAGATGTTCCCATTCATTAAAACATATCAGGTCATACTGCCCAATTCAGCCCCTCCCTCGTTTCTCTCTTCATATCTAAATTTACTTCACTCAGTGACAATAAGCCTGTCACTAAAGGATATTCTGTCTTTTCCTTTAAGAAAATAAAAAATATTGTATTTATTTGGTTCAGGATCACACTACACAGCATGGACTCATAGTGATCCTCCTTTCTCATTCTCCCCAGCACTGGATTGCAGGTGTGTGCCACCATGCCTGGTTTTGGTGGCCAACACAGTGAACCTATGGTACCAGAATTCACATGGCATGCAATACCAGGAATTGAACCCAGGCCTGAAGTTGCACTTGCCAGGCAGGTACTTAAACTACTGAGCTATCTCCCAGCCGTGATAGTCTGTCTTTTGAACCAAGAATACAGTGGGGGAGATCTGAATTATTGATGTTAGTTGGACATCAATATCAAGAAATGGAGAAGGGTAAAGACAGGGTCATGGTGCAACTTTCCTCTAACCGTTCACCGGGTTTTGCCTCTTAACAACAGAAAGTTAATTTTTGCAGGTGAATCTAACATATAGCCTGATCTTCCAAGCAACCTTAGCCATTTTCTCTTCATAGACTCTGCTTGCATTAGATCTGAAATGTGAGTAAATTGTCATTCAGAAGACATACCTGGGTTGAACTCCTCATTCCTCTAAATTCTTATTTGGAAGTTCTATTTGTGAGTTTTGTTTGAGGACACAGAGGATATCTTTTAGGTTGTTTTTTTTTTTTTTTTTACATTTTGAGAAAATTTCTGGGACACTCAAGAAGGTTTGCTCAACTGTACCAGGACTGTGGACAAGTCTAAGGTATCACGTGAGTTACTGTTCTTGCTACCATTGATGTGACCACCCCTCTGACGCTGGCTCTTATATCTGCCCCAAATATTCTGGACAGCTCATGACTTACAATAGAGTAAACAAAGTCAGTACATGTCTAGAAGCAGAGAGTAGGCACAAGTGGCATTAAGAGAGGAGCAGTTGGGTCACTCAAACAAGAGTCAGGTCATTCAGTCTCCAACCCCAAATCACACTGACAGGCTGTGATATGATGAGAGTAGTCAGGTGCAGGTGGCCCTGTTTTACTAGAGGGAACTTAATTATCTGGTTACCAGAAGCACGACACAGCTCTTTTCTCAGGAAGAAAAGCCATTACAGATCTGGAAGACAATATTCCTATAGTCTTCAGGGAGTTTCTCTATAAAAGGCACCTGCATATAACGACTTTCCAAAAGCTTGGGACAATAATTCGGGAAGACAATGTCTATCGTCTGAATGATCTCCGAATTATTTCAATTATCTAACCAACCCTTCAAATAAGACAGTGCTTCAAGAAAGTACAGATACATTAATCAGACATCCTGGAAAAAGAGCATTAGAAGGAATTTCACTGAAAATAAAATCTTTAAATAGTATGTTTGTATATTAGCAGAATGTATATACATGACTTTTTTCTTCTTGTGGATGAAAATACCCATATTTGGATGACAAAATAACCCACTAGGTCCAGCTTTATCTTTTACTGTGTGCATGTAGGCTACTTATTTTATCTTTAATTTCCTGATAGATTTCTAATAGAAGAGAAAATGATATCTGCTCCTTTGTGTGCATCTGAGCATGAGGTAAGGCAGTGCACACAAAGCACTAAGAACATACTGAATAATTGGCAGTTTTCTTCCCAGTCTTTCATGGGTAGAATTTGCCTTTTGTTTTTAAAAACTGCCACAAACTATGTGACCTCAAGAAACGTACTTAACCTTGCTGGGTGTCAACTCCTCTGACTGTAAAATGTAAACTTTGGAGTGACTGGTGCTAGCGTCGCTCCAAGGATATTTTTCACTAAAGCATGAAGAATCATGGTGGATTTCGAAGACTTTACTTTCCCTTTTGTTGTCTTATAGCCAGCTGTCATCACAGGCTTGGCTGGGTGAGATATAATTACTTTTTCCCTATGGAGTCAAGAAACAAACTAAATGGCAGTGTCCTTGAATAATTTATTTGACTCCCAGAATTAGTACATTATCATTGTTGCTATGGAAGAAGCAATTTACATTTTGAAAGGGTATTTTGCTTCTTTTATCTCCAAATGTATTTTAATCCTTTTACTACTTAGAAGACATGAGTCCATTATTTTATGTCAGTGCTTCGCATATCTTGTTATTGGGTGGGGTCAGTTGTTATCTGCAGTGTCTGAGGAGGTTAATGTCATGAGACTTTGAGGGCCTCCCTCAGTTAATGAATGTGAGGCAGAATCTCAGGAATAAGCATTCCAACCAGTACCTTGTTTTGCTTGCTTTCTGTTAGTGTACTTTCTGTTAGAATAATAGCTTATACACAAATTTTAATAATCAAAAGCAAATGTCAGAGTTGAGACTTGGTAATGCTATTTGAATAACAAACTTACGACATGAAGAAGATTCAAACCCAGACTCTGTCAATTATTGGCACAGGCCTCTGGCTAATCCTGGCAATAGTAATCTGAATTTCAGTTTCTTTTCATATAACAGGACATCAATGACCTTGGTTTTGATGTCATGTGAGAACTTATTTCCCCAAATGTTTTTGAGATATTTCTCTATTCTAAGGTAATGCATTATACAAAACGTTTATTTGATGCCTACCAATTCTAGGAGCCATTAGAATGAAGAGAATTATATAGCCTGTGGATGCGACTACTATGTGTGTTTTGTAGATGATCCATTGGAGATGAACAGCAATAGGTTCAAAGTTGTTAGAATCTACTTCCTGGAGTTAGTGTGATGATAAATAAATTTGCAGTATAACATAAAAAAGCAAAAGTCCTGAAAGCAGGTATGAGAGAATAATTCTCTGCCTGTGTAATGACAGTAAGGGGCAAGCAATCAGTATGATCATTTATCAATATGTTAGCGTTCTCATTCCAGAATTATAGTGGGATTGCACTTGTTAGTCTCTTTCATATCAGTTATGGAAATATCACCTGCAGAACCAATGAAGAATATGGATTGGCATGTTTTTATGGCCACATGGTGGTCGTGTCCACAGCCAGCCCCTATGAAGGTGATGTGGAGTAGAGGCCCCAGCTGATCGGCAAAAGCTATGAAAAATTGGCCAGAAATAAGTCTGTGCTGTTTTAAAACATTGCTTTTATAGCCTAACTAAATTGTCCTAGTTGCATAGAGAACAAATTAAGACAACTAAGTCATCCAAATGTTCATGAGGACCTGTGCCTTTCCCTTCATGGACAAAGCCAGAACCAAGGATTGGGCTAGAAGTCAATCTGGGGAACTACTAGGAGAATGTGAATAGGGGCAGTAATTGCTTCTCCTGGGAAAGGACTTGACAAGGGCCTGAGCTGTTTTGTGTTGTGTTGTTACAGGTCAGTGGCCCAGGCGTTCCTGCTGCCTACTCACCAGTCATTATTGTCTCCTTCTTAAAGAACTGAAAATGTTAAGTACATGTACCAATGACCCAATGTGCACACAATAATAATGTACTACAAACATGTATCAATAAATAATTATGAAAAATATGTAGTAGTCATTACATACAGTTAAGAGTAATCTTGCAGTCTTTTAAAAATCTCAATTGTCATACAGCTAAGAATGTATAAAGGAAGGCAGAGCAGTTATGTTTAGGTGATTTCTGCTTGTTAGACAAATATCATAGGATCAGTGCATGCAGAGGAATCCGAGGTAGCTTTCACTGATGGCCCTTGTGCACACCTAATTCAAGACTTCCCCATCCTGTGTTGTCTGAGCCTCACTGCCTTTCCTGTCTCTTCTCATACAAGGCTGTCCTTCTGACCCTTTTCACTTTATTTTTCCCAGCTCTTCTTTCTAAGATCAACTCCATGGTGTCTTTTCAGGTGCTTCACCAGACCCTCGGAGTAGGCACTACTGATATAATCTACTTGTCTTAGCTACTTTTGTAATTACTGAGACAAAATATATGACACCCAGAGTTAAAGGAGGAAAAGTTTATTTCTGCTCAGTTTGTAGATGTTTCAGATCACGGTTGGTTACTCCTAAGCAAGGTGGCATCGCAGAGGAGAAACGCTTTGTAGCTGGCAGCCTGCAGAGGAGCAGTAGGAGACGACAGCACCCCTCTTTCTGTCCCTGATATTCTTGCTGGGCTACGTGTTCTCACAGGACTAGTGCTCACACTCAGGGTGGACTTCTCTGTATTTATGCACAGCACTGTGCAAACCAATCAGCAGAGTAAGTTAATAATCACACAACCTTTAATCCCAGCACCACACATCCTCCACACAGCCACTCCTGGAAAGCATCACTATGACCACATGAGGCTTTGGGGAAATGTCCAGACACAACAATAATACTAATAATTCTATGTGGCTTCTCTTTGCAGCTCTTGCCATAAAGTTAATTTTACATTTAGTTGTGTAATTGTCCTATTAGTGACTATGTCTTACATACACTAATAGTCTATGCGAAGAAGGGAGGGTCTACTCCTTTTGCAATTATTTTTATACAAAAACAGCACTCAACAGATATTTGCTATGTGACTATGTGCCAGTTACTGTGATAGTCATTTAAAGCACCAATCTTTTTTCAACATTTACAACCCCGGGAGATAGGTAGCTATATCTTCATTTTTCAAAGTGAGGATTGTTTCAAAGATTTGCTCGAAATTACACTTGTAGATGAAGATTTTGAGTCCATGTTTTTCTGACTTCAAACCCTCTGATCTTTCCATTGAGTGCCTCTGCCTTGCCAGAGACTAAAGAAATGCTTTAATTTTGAGGGAGTTAATAATGCATGGGAAATGAATTGAATATAATTTTATGCCACTCTGCTCTAGAAGAATTTTTTATTATCCAGCTGTAGCTTTGTGCCTTCTCCTCTTATCAAGAAGAGGTAATTATCTTCATTAGTAGGCAACCCCTCTACTCCCCATATAACTTTGATGCAGTTGGTAAAATCCTATTTTCTTCGCTTCTTGCTCCCTATGAACTACTATCTTCAAAAGCTGTCAGTTTGCAACCAGATGGCCAACTATTATTCACTCCTTAAGCTCCTCTGCAGTGATGCATCACCAGGTCCATCAGCAAATAGTAACATATGAAAACATATTGTCTCATCTTTAGTATCTCCAAATGTCGCTTTAACATTTGTTATTCCACTCTGGTTCCTAATTAAAGAAAGCTCATTTCCAATTCCCCTGACTGATATCTACCATTTCAATAATGCCCTTTATGTTTGTCCTAGAATATTCATCATTGTCTTGTTAAGGCTGTTATTTCCAAATAAAATGGTAAATAACAAAGCCCTTTCTTGACTTTTCTATAGCTTTAGAGAATTTGTTTATTTCTATGTGGCATCCTCTTGTGTCCTGTGCTATGATTCCTCCCTGCACTCACGTGCAGTAACATCTGCAGTCTCATAGTTGATGGGCGTTTTACCTTTTTAAGCCCTTTATCACAGTTTATCCCATAACTTCCCCTGCTAGACTGAGTGCTATCTGTTTGCAGCTCTCAGGCACTGTTTCCACTTTCGTCTGATTTCTCAGGGCTGTTTATCTCACACGTTCAGGGTGCCCCCATCTTGGCTCAGGTTCTGGGAGGTCTAATTCCTCTCATGCCACTCATTTTATGCTCATATTCATTGTACTTCTTAAGAAGATCATCTTGACTTTGTGATTTAATATCTGGTTCTTAATTTTATACCTAAAAGATAAAACTCAAAGAAAATCATTCTTACCTTCTCTGCTCTGTGCTTGAAAGGCATTTGATCCTATCATTGTGGCATTGATTTGCATTTTGAATTCTTTGCCATTTAAAATAAATTAAAATTTTGTCTTAGTTTATAATCAGATTACAGTAACCACAGGAATCCACCTAACTTTAAAAATCTAGAGCGTCATTTGTTTGAATAATAGGTCAACTCAAATAATATCACTGTTAATGTATACTATAAGGCTGGTACCAATATTTCAATGATAATCACACTGCTTCTAAATAAATGTTACAACCAAGAGAAAAATTCCTTTTATAGAAACATTAAGTTCCTAGATCCTATGACTTTTTTAAAAGACCTGATGGCAAAAAATAGGGTATATTTGGTATGGCTACTGAGAATGGGATCTCAGATATACACATTTCTTTGGCCTATCATATCTATGCAATTTTACATGAATCCTTTAATGATCCATGTAAAATTCTTTTAAAGAAACAAATATATTAATATTACAAAATAAAAATTGAAGTGGTACACAGATATAATCAGAGGTAAAACAGTCCTCTTGTATGTGACTAGGTCCACACAGATTTAACAGAATAATAGCTTTAGATTCCATAAGTATAAACATGGTAATACAATGAAATATATTATATATTGTTCACATAAAAACATTATTTCTTTGTCCTTTATCTGTTCAGCACAAGGTGAAATCCAATCTAAAGTAAGTATAAGTCCCATATTAGCAAATTGGACAATGTCAAAGTAGAATGCACACACACACACACA
>NDGM011174360.1:0-10963 GCA_002564305.1 Octomys mimax | reverse complement strand
GAACTCAGGCCCTTGTGCTTACCAGGGAAGCACTTATTCTACTGAGCCATCTCCCCGGCCCCTGGCACCAGTTTTATGGGAGACAATTTTTCTTTGGATAGCAGGGAATGGTGTTTAAGGTCTGTCCCCCTTTTCGAAGGAGCTCTCCAGTGACATTTGATTTGATCTCAGTTTGGCTAGAATTAGCTTATGGGCTTATCAGCGCCTTGATTGATACAAGTGCTTTGTGCAGGAAAGAGGCCAAGATGAAAATGGTAGAAATAGTAATGGGCGGGCCACTCAGAGAGTAAAGAAAGTGTTGGATTCTGGCTTAGGTTCTTCCACCAGAGGTAGCTGTACACTTGAAGTACATCATCTCAGTTGACACTATAAAGTCTGCTGCCGCATGCAGCTTAGTCATCAGTGTTCACCACTTACAGGACTTCATACGAGTCTCCAAGCAGTTGAGTTATTATGGTCTCTGTGCAGTCAGCCTTTGTGCTCATATCCACCCATATTTGCAGCTGCTCCCCAAGGTTAGCATCACCACCTCAGCCCCAACTCACATCATTCAGCACCAGATTCATATAAGAAGCAGTCAACCTATATCCCTCCCATGTGCAGTTCACTCTATTTTTTATGCACCTGTAAGAACCCACTGCCATGGCTGATCTGACAGGAGACAGAACTCAGATGTAGGTAGAGGGACCAGGAGTTGCTGTAAATGAAGGTTCCTTCCCTTCCTGCTGCAGTTGCACCTCACCCCTCCTGCTGTGTGGCCCATTTTTTTTAGTACCAACCAGGCCATGAGAAGGGGTTGGAAACCCTGGATCTTTGAGTAAATCTTCCAATATTCTAGAGACTCTCTAGTTTTAGCCTTAAAAGACTTAAAAACTCAGGAGATCTGTTAGTCTCAGACAAACAGACGTGGTTCATACCATACAACTGCAGGCAAAACCTCCTAAGTGTTTTTAGGTCCACTTTATAACAGCGGTCTTCAGTACAGCCCTGAAGCTGCAGGGCAGCATTGCTAAGCCAGTGTCTTAGCCCTAATCAAGCAGAGACTGTTGGGAAGGAGTCAAGCAGTGTGTTTTTGAGCATTTGGGAAACAATCAGTTATGATTCTCTCAGGTTCTCAGATAACGCTGATGCATGTTGAAGTTTAAAAACATATCGTGCTTCAGAGTGTCCCTACTTTTCTGCACATACCTGCTTGTTTTCCCTCTGGGAACTTTTCTTTGTATTTTTTCATCATGTGGAAGAATTTGATTTCTCAAGCTCTGTACCTCTAGGTTTTATCTTCCTGAGAAACTCAAAGTTCATTACTAAGCAAGAAACAATTTTTTCCTCAGCAAGTGAGGCAAAGGAATTTAAACACTTAAAATCTAGTATGTGTCCATCATATATACTCATATGCAGACATATTTATAGTTTTTTTTTCAAAAACTTTCTATGTGAGGGAATATTGGGCTGCTGACATAAATAAGCAGATGAACCACTGAATCTCTTGCTTCCAGGTAGAGAAGACACATTCCAGGGAAGAGAGGCTTCATGCAGTCTTTTGCCTTTAAACTACATTCAATTGGAGTGTATCAAAAGTTTTTGATTGGGCCAGCCAAATAGCTCAGCAGATTAAAGCACCTGCAAGCTGGGAGTGGGGGGTTTAATCCCTGGGCTGGCCATGCTGGCCTCACCCCTAGGGCACAAGCTGAAGTGGCAATTGAGACTGGGAGTGGTGCAATGCACCTATAATCCCAGCTTTTTGGAGGTTGTAAACAGGTGGGTCACTATGAGTCCAATCTAGTAGTGAGACCCTGAGCAACCTGTAGAACCTTCTCTAAAATTAAAATAAAACAATTATTGGGCTGGGGAGATAGCTCAGTAGAATAAGCACTTGCCCAGCAAGTGCAAGGGCCTGAGTTCAATCCCCAGTTCCGCTAAATAAATAAATAAATAAATAAATAAATGTTAAATGAGGTGGGACACTATAATGACAAAATTATAGTACCATTAAATAAACCAAAGTAAAAATATAGAATGCAAGATAGTGCATTAATTACAGTTTATAAATACAGTAATTTTTTTTATTCAACAGCCACCATAACACTTTGTTACTAATGTTACAATATCAGAACATGAGCTGAGATATGACTTGTTACTGGAGAGTGGTGTTTGTCCACTTAAATATGAAATAAATATGAGGCTTTACTTTGTGGTCTTAGAGGAAACGCGAGCATGGTTAGGCTACCTCTTCGGTGCCCTGCTTGGGTTAAAAATGCGGCATGGACTCAAAGCACTATTCTTTATAAATTTGTATGATACGTACTTAGTGAGAACAGAGGGAGGCTGACATTTCCTGGTAGAAATGTGAATACAGAAGCCCTAAGGAAGATTTAAATTTTTCCAGACCAAGTAGACTTATTTGTGGCTGTTCTCTGTTCTGTGGCCTCAGCTCTAGTTTTGAGTTTGCTTTGGTTCCTCTTCTGTTGCTGATTGAGACAACACAGTATACTTAAAAGCTTACCTTTATTTAAATAGGATGCTGCCAGTATTTATTGCTGTCTCCAGATGTTTTCTGTAATCACCAAGTTTCAGCGACGTATCTATACAGACACATTTGACTGCTTGTTTCCACCAGGGGGTGCTGAGAACTTTAGCAGAATCAGGGCCAACATGTTCAGTCTTTCCTGTTAACTTTAACAAATGTTAGCCTTGCTTACTATGCAGCACTAAAACATCTGCCTAATTAACATGGCATCAGAATGGCTGCTTGTTAAAGTTCATTGCTGCCAATATTAATAGTTTATTTGCAATTTTGTTTTGAAGAGGTCCTATAACCGTAATATCCTCATTAAAGAAACACTGGGATCAGGGCCAGGGAGATAGCTCAGCTGTCTATGCAATTGCCTGACAAGCACAAGGACCTGAGTTCGATCTCCGGTACCAAATGCTGTGCCTGCCCCAGAAACCTGGGCAAGCCATGCCAGCCACTGAACCCAGGCGTAGTGATGCACACCTGTAATCCCAGCTCTGGGGAGGCTGAGACAGAAAGATCACAGGGAGTCTAAGCTGCATAACGAGACGCTGTACCAAATAAATGAATATATAAAAGATTTAAAAAATTAAAAGAAAACTTTTGGATCGGGAGAGAAACTGGAGAGCCTGGTAGATCTGTAAGTGTTCAGAGTGTCGGGCCTTTGTGGCAACAAATGAAAAGCGTTGAACACTTCCCTGAACTCTTCAGCATCATGGTGCCAAGCTGTTTCCTAGGGAAGGTGAGAAGATGCTTGTGCCCCAGATTCGAAACTCTCTGCACCTTTGATGAAGTGGCTGGACAGCCTCTGGGCCCAAGGTCCTACCATGACCCGAAGCTGAGGTCTGGTGCTGCACTTTACCAAGGTACAGTAAGATGGTTACAAAATTGACAATAAGATTTTAGAAATGTGTTAGCAGAATGCCAGTAATTTTATGCCTATGAAATCTAAAACTGTAAAGATTTGATTATATTTTACATGTATTTTGTTTCGTTTTTTTCTAGTGAATCATTTATTTGATGGTATCATCAATCTCTTATAGGTTAGCAACTGAAAAAGAAAAACTTGCTTTTTACCATGTGTAGTTAAAAACAACTCTGCTCTGATCTATGTCTTGAAGATTTTGTGGTAACATTTTAAGCGGGCAATTTAAGAAACTTAACCAATAGCTGGACGTGGCGTTTCATCTGGTCAACATCACGTAATATAATGCTCGATACTGTGACTAGACTTTGTCCTTCTTTTGTGTTTGAGAGTTCAGGGCTGTGTCTTAAAGTTATTGAACTAGCTTAAAATAATACAGCTTTTTGTTGTGTGCCAAATGAATTTGTTATTGCCCATGGGTAAGGGCTTGCAGCAGTGGTAGGGAGGAGACGCTCAGGAAAATCCCACCTCCTGCCTCTTCGCACACCTCCTGGCAGGGTGCATGGCAGTGGGAGCAAACTCTGGCTAAATCCCTTGGAAAATGGACACAGACAGCTCCACTGAGCCCACAGCCACCCGCAGCCACTTTCTCTTGACGCTCCTCTCCATCTTCTGGCAATGTAGTCCACACTCTTGTGCAAGCCTCTTCACAGGTAGATGTGGAGATACTGTCGTGGTGCGGCGGGCACACCTGGCCGTCAGGCGTGGACACAGGGTTTTGTGTTTGATAGGGAGAGACACTGAAACTGTGGCCCTGTAGGTGTCAGTCCTGTCATGTATTACTCTCATCTGCCCAGTTCCCGAGATCTCAGTACTACAGGCAATCAAAAATCCTTTGTTGTAAATTTCATGTCAATCACTACAATTTAGAATGTCTATAAGGAAACAGTTGCTTTTAAAAAATAAATTAAGGCCAGCCTGATAGCTCAGTGGACTAAAGTGCCTGCTTAGGCAGAGGCAGGGAACGGGATTTGATCTCCAGTATGATGTGCTGGCCCTGCCCCTGGGGCGCTGAGATGGCAATGGAGACTGGGCGTGGTGGTGCGTGCCTGTAATCCCAGCCCTTGGGAGGCTGTAAACAGGAGGATCACTACAAGTCCAATTTAGTAGTGAGATCCTGTAGACCCTGCCCTAAGTACAGAATAAATAAATAAATAAATAATTTAACTTCATTGAGATATACCTGATGTAAATCAAAGTTATTCACTTTAAATGTGTACTGTTCTGTGCAGAATCATTCATGGCCATAAATTCCAACTTCTCTAATAATTCCTTCATGTGCTGATTAGCCAAATCAAATAAAGATAATTAATATGCCAAATGCTTGATCAAAATATTTTTATTCAAATTATCTGTTCATAAATCTATTCCTCAGTCAGATGTAAAGTATAATAGCTTTATTGAAAATGCTACACGCTTTCTTTAATGTAGAACATGCAACAATTACAAGTGTACTTGTGTCAATTGCTTATGTGCTTTGCGATAAACTTACATTTAATGTCATTGACTCAGAAATGACTTGAGGAACATAAGAATTTCTGTAGAGAGGCATTAGTTTTCCCTGGTGGTTGTTCATAATTACCTCTAATACATAGTATTACATTTTTGATAGAACATTATTACCACCAATAATGATAATTAACTGTGTGTACCATTCAATCAGAAATGTTAAAAGCCTCTGTACAATTTGTTCTGTCCCTGTCCCCTCTGCCATGAGATTATCAGGTCCTAAATAAGCGCTGTGTCTCTAACCCACGTTCTNGGGGAGGGAATTCATACAGAAGCCAACCTGGAGCAGAAATTGTTACTATTGTAAAGCTACCTACTGTGGTGCATGTTACAATCCTAAAATCATTTCCTGTGTGCTATTGTTTAGCTGTTCTTGTTCACACAAAAATGCGTGTTGAGGTTCAGTCCCCACTGCAATGGCCAGGAGATATTTGGGGGCAGAGAGGGTTAGCGATTTTCTTGAGGAAGTAAGTCCTTTCTTGTGCAGTCCTGGCTCAGTCACTGTAGAATGGGCCAATTAAATTGAGCAGGTCCTGCCTCCTGCCTCTTTGCGCATGTGCTCACCTCCTCCGCGCGTGACTGCTGTCCTTTGCCCCCACGAACTGAGCCGACAGGGAATCCTCACCAGAGAATGAACACATACCTATGGCATGCATTACAGACTCCAGAGCTGTGAGCTGAATAATGGTGAGCCATCAGCTCGGTGTTTCTGTATAGCAGCATAACGTGGAGTAAGGTGTCCTTTGAGCACCGGGAGTAAGTGACATGTTCCATGCCCTGACACAGTGCTAAGCACAGAATCGCATGCGTAATTATGGGTCGAGTGAATAAACAAAACTGAGACAAGCCATGGAATAAAATATCGCCTTATTCTGTTGGAAAATGAGAAAAGTAGTTGAAGTTGCTGAGGATGAGCCTTGAGAAGGTCCCAAGAAATGGGCAATGCCATGGAGTCACCGATCACTTCGGCCCAAGGACTTGGCCCAATGACTTGTAATTAATTCAGTCTAGAAGGCACTTTTGTGCAGCTTGAGCAGTAAGTATTCTGCTCGACACATTCCCAGTAAATATTTAATACATTACTGTTGATCTAAATAATTTTTTAAGAAAACACATCATGAAATATAAATGTTGTCTTATTTCAATAGGGACGTGAACTAAGGGATACCTCATCAAAGATTAAGACGTTTCTTTGATTATTAAAGGAGTGATTTAAAAATTCCAAGTTATTAAACCAGGGTCATAGCACCACAAATTCCCTTGATTTATTTATTTTGAAGAATAACTTTTCACATTAATTATACATGATAGTTTTAAGTATGCTCAAAAATTTACTACCTTGTTTGGGAAGTATGATTAAATCACTGCTTTGGGAGATATTAATATTCATAATGTATAAGGATAAATCAGAAATTAAGTTTATGAAAATGACAGCATTAATGGAATACTGCAGATACCTGCTTTCTTCCTTTAGCGATCTTAAATACTGGGTATATATAAATGAATCATTCCTATCCAGGAGAATTGGTGTGAGATCAATCCCCTTAGGAGTGCTAAGGTTTCTCTTTTTCTCTTATTCAGGAAGGTACTGTTTCAAGTATTTCACTCATGAAATTTAATAATAATAGTAAAATGTAACATGATATTTTTCTTTGTGTCTTACAAATTTTCTTGGGCTCTATAGTTGTTCCAAGACTGAAAGAATTTGTTAGTTTTAAGGCACAAGTTGCTATTGTGGTAGGGAGACCTTATAACTACATTTCAGTCCTTGTTTTAAAATGTCCCTCTGTGTCTCAGTTACTCTTTTCTTGTTGCTGGGACAAATACCCAACACCCAAAATGAAGGGAAAAAATGGTTTATTTAGCTGGTGGTTTCAGTCCATATTCAGCTGGCCCCCAAGACAGAGTGGCACATGGCAGAGAGCAGCCTTTCATGGTGGCAGCAAAGAGCAAGAGAGAAAAATGGAGAAGCAGAAACAATGGCTACAGAGAGGAAGTCTGTCTCCCTTAAGTTGCATTCAGGCTATATGCCCCAGGCTTGGTGTAGTACTCACACTCATAATCCCAGCAGTACTAAAATCCATAATCTCAGCCTTGATCATGTGTTAATCTCAAACTCTAGAAGTCCCTGCGCCATGACTGCATGAGGCTTTGAGGGAACAACTAGACACAAACCACAACACTCTGAGTTTTAGATTGATGTACTCATGAAGAAAATTCTGATCTAAAACATTACAATATTGACTCAAAGAATGAAAGTTACACAAAACAAAGGGTACAAATTTTAACTATTGTGAAGTTAATTTACAGCATTTTGTTAAACAAAATAAAGCACTTAGTGAATCAGAGGACTGGAATCAGTTTTCAATAAAATATGTGTAGATATATTAACCAGAAAAGATAAAAACATTTGTCCAACAAATTTTTGAGAAATTTGATGCATTAAAAAAAACCCCACAAGGCAAATTTATTTATTCTCAGTGTTAGACAAAGCTTCAAAGAGATGCTCAGGCTTTGAAAAAAGAGATATAATTTAGTTGGCTGTGAAAAAAAGTGGGGGGAGAGGTGGGGAAAGGATGAACATTTGATTTAGAGAAATAAGCACACGATAAGGTAAGCAGGTATGAAAATATGAAAGGTTCTAAGAAGTTCATCCTAATTATATTTTCAAAAGAAAATTGTAGAGACATAGTTTTTAAAAGTCAGAGGTTATTTAAGTCCAAAGCCATCTGCATTATGTACTGCATGTTGTTTCAGGGCATGGATTTTGAGAGTTTTTTAAAAGATGAATGAAAGGCTATGAGCTCTTGAAGAGTCACTGGCTCTCAAAAACCCTCCTATTGTGTGTTTATTGTCTGCAGTTATGCCCACCTTACTTCTCCTTAGGCTAATGCAGATTACCCTGGGCTGGCTGAAATCAATGGTTAAGTGAATCAACACTATTCCTCATATATTTCCCAGAAGTACTTGCTCTCTATAAATAAGGAAAACAATCTTTCAAAACATTTTGACTGAGGTTACTTCTAAATCAACACTTTGCTCTGTCTTTAAAAGTAAATCTATATTAATGGAAAGCATTCTTTTCTAGCATGAATTAAATTACTGTGGTCCTTATTTCCTACTGAAGAGAATAGGTTCCTGGCAGAATGATGTTACATTTGCATTTTGATAGCACACAGGTTTAGATTGTTCCCATCAGAGTTAGAGAAGAATAGATATAGTATATTAGAGAGCCTCATGAGAAATATAAGTATTGGATTATATTTTTACCAGGAACATTTATAGCACTGCCAATAAAATCTGTAATTTTTGTAAATTGAAGAGTGAAATAATGACAAACTTTACTTTCCATACAGTAGGATAAACACTTTTCATCATTGATAAACTTATTTCAGTTCTCCAGCATGGGTATCAGTAATCTCTCAGAGTTGTGTAAATTAGGGAGGATTTCTAAATGCCAGTATATGAAATGTGTATAATAAGAGAAAGATGAAAGGTCTAACCAATTGTCATTAGAAGTACAAAAGATTAAAAAAAAAAACACATTTACAACACAACAGCGAGAATAGGAGATGCTAACTTCAAAGTACAATGACCATTCTGGTTTCATGAAAGCTTAGAATAATTTTTCAAATTACATAATGATTCCATCATGTGAAAACAAACAGGAATGGCAACAAAATACTTCACATTTCTTTTCATAATAAGTGTTCTTGTTCAATTAAAAAAGGATTCAGTATTTTAAAATTTTAATTTGTGGGTAATTTTGCAGAAACACAGATTCTCAGCAGCGAGTTTAGGAAATAAGTGTCAGTGACATGCATGTATTTATTTATTTATTTATTTATTTTGTGTGTATTTAGTACAGGGTCTACAGGGTCTCACTACATGGATTGGACTCGTAGTGATCCTTCTGTTTTTTCAGCTTCCCAAGACCTGGGATTACAGGTGTGCGCCACCACACCTAGGCCATCTCAGTGCACCCTGGGGGCAAAGCAGGTCAGGATCAAACCCCGGGCCCCTATGTCTGCCTAAACAGGCACTTTAATCCCCTGAGCGACCTGGCCAGTCCACGTGCATGTATTTTATGAGTGACACTGCCCAAGATTCCATGAAGTTTCTCACCCTCAGGTGCCCCTTCAGTAAGAACAGTAAAGCAACATTCTTTGAATCTAATAATTGTTGGCCATTTATCACAGCATATTGGCAATTAAAATTCGATTTGCTTCCAATTTATGTGGTGAATTTTGTATAGTCTGTGTTAGCAATAATGTAAAGTAGAATGTCACAAGTAATTACAGCAGAGATTTGAGAGGTTAACTCAATTACTTGGATCTTTCACTTCAAGTTTATCATTGTTCATGATAATAAACACAGTAGAGAAATGATGAACTATGCAAAAGGATTAAAAACACCTTCTGTCTCTAGTGCATTTATTCTATCACAGAACTTTTTAATTTTAAAACATGTAGGGGTACCTTGTTTTTTGTTTTTAAATTGGTGATCCAGTCTTTCAGTCAGTATTTATGAAGCTGTAGGAAAAAAGGAACATTTAGAAAAATAGTAATAACTCTTTCGATGGCCTTCTGGAAAATCTTCAATTACTCAGGGATGGTGGATGTCTTCTAAGGATACAGTAGTCTCTGTAAAATTTAAAATTTTGAATTTTGGGGCCAGGGAGATGGCTCAGTAAAATAAGCACTTGCTTGTGTAGCACAAGGGCCTGAGTTCAATCCCCTGTCCTACCAAAAATAAATAAATAAAATAAATAAATAAAATTTTGAATTTTAATTTATTGAAATATGTTCTAAACCACCATCATACAGCAAAACTTCCCACAATAATGAAAATGTTCTATTTTGTGCCACCCAACATGGTAGACACAATCTCATGTGGCTATTGAATATTAAAATGGGGCTAACGGCACTGACGTAATGAGACCTTGGTTTTATGCTCAAATATAAACTTAAATATTCTCATGTTGCTACTGGGCATTGTACTAGAACGTAGAGTGCTAAGTGTTCTTAGCGCTGAGTACTGCCATGTGGTCTAAGTATTTGCATGTGATTTCATATTCATGATGAGAAGAGTGAAGATGTGAAGGCCATTGGTTGGCGCAGTCGCTCATCTTCCCTTTTGGATTTTCCCAAAGATTTGAACATCAGAAGTTAAGGGGCGCTTGTAAGCACTATAACCTGTTTTAAGCAAAGTATCCTGTTTTATGTTCTATCTACTTAAAGCACAATGTAATCTAAACATTTTATCAATTCTTAAAAGACATTGTTTCCCCCTTTGAAAAGGTATTATTAGTTTGTCAAATTTGAGAAATATCACTTTAAAAAATAGCATGCAGTCTTTGTGTTAGGCTTGTGTGGTACAACTAGCTTTGTAACCTGTTTGATACAATCAATAAAGAAAATGTAACTGATATTATTATTTTATACATTTTGGGGTAGGTAATAACTTTAGTAACTTGCCTGAAATCCTCCATTTAACACATAGTGAGCATGGATAAAAATCCATATACTTCTTACTCCCAAGTAACATACTTGGGATCGCAGGGATAACAATGGTTCCTCCTAGAATTGGCACACCACAAAATCTCTAGAACCGGGAGCATGTTACCTTACGTCATGAATGATATTTTGCATAATGAAGTTAGGGATTAAGTTAGGGATCTCTGGAAAGAAACATTATTCTGGATTATTTGGTAGTATAATCACTATCAGAGGATACTTATAAAATTGCAGGAGGAAGATCAGAAAGAGAAAGATATCTGAAGACAGGAGCAGAGATGGAGGGAGACAGGGAAGGGCCAATGGCTGAGAGCACAGGAGGTCTCTAGAAAGAAAACAGAAAGGTCGTGGAATGGAGTTTCCTCTAGAACCTCCAGAAAGAACCTGACCCTGCTGATAGTTAAGAAACCTTTCACAGTAGTTTTGTTCTTTATTTAAGTCTTTTTTCAGGAAAAGGACTTTAAGTGTTTAAGGAGAGATATTTAGTTTCAGTCAACCCAT
>NDGM011174354.1:585-12592 GCA_002564305.1 Octomys mimax | reverse complement strand
TGTGTGTGTGTGTGTGTGTGTTTCTGTCAAGGTGTTTCATTTGGAATAGTAGGAAGGATAATTCAGATTTTTAAAAATATTTCTGTGGTATTTAATGAATTTATTCACATTACAACATTATCATACTGTTTCAGTTTCTCTTCTCTCATTGCTGGGACAAATACCAGACTCTCAAAATAAAGTAAGGAAAGGTTTATTTAGCTCAAAATTACTGGAGGTATCATTCCTTACTCAGCTGGCTCCAAGGCAGAGTGGCTCTACAGGGCAGAGAGCAACCTCTTATGGTTGGAGCAAAGAGCAGAGAGCAAAGGAAGTGGCAGCAACAATGGCTACAAAGAGGAAGTCTGTCTCCCTTTATTGCATTCAGGCTGTATGCCCAGGCTGGGTGTAGTACTCACACCCATAATCCCAGCCTTGATCATGAATTAATCTCAAACTTTAGACCCATGACTGCATGAAGCTTTGGGGGAACAACTAGACACAAACCATAATGCATATGTTACCATAAAATTGTTTATAAGATTGCCACATAACGTTTCATGCCTCTATGGTTTGCAGTGTACATTGCTTTTCCTTTCCTGTTCCTAAAAATTTGTGCTTTATTTCTTTTCTTCTTGATTAAGCTTCATTTCCTGCTTCTTTATCAGTTATATTGCTATTCTTAAAGAATCACGTTTTGCTCTTGTTTTCTCAGTTGTGCCTGTTTTTTCTTATTCTCACATTTGTCTATTTATAATTTTCAGGAAATTATTAATAATATTCAGCAAGTAGTAATTCATTTAGTCATATGTTATTTAAAGTAATAAATACTGATTTTGCCTCATTGATGATGGTTTAGCAGTCGTATTTTCTTTGTTTTAATACACCCAACAAAATGGAGAAAAAAATCAAGGTGATAATCTAAGTTTTTTTCTTTTTTTTTAACTTTTATTTTATTTATTTATTTTTAATTTTTTAATTAATTTTAATAAAAAAGACATTGCAGTGAGACAGTTTCAAAACAGGTTAGTAGGACAGTTACAATAATCAATGCATTTCATGTTGTCTTCATAGTAGTTATTCAGAGAACAAGATGCAGACATGATATCTTGTCTAGACAATATTAGTACAAACCTTTGATCTTACTTTTAGATGAGGACATTGAGGTCAGGAGATGTTAAATAATTTGTTCAAGGTCTTTCCATGGGCTGGATGGGATTCAGACTTAGGCAGCTTAGGGGGCCTGCCGGTTAGCTTAGTTGTTTAAGCACCTGCTTATGCAAACACAGTCAGGTGCAGGTCTAAGTTTTTTTCTTAACTGGTATTGTAGCAGAGATTTTTTGTCTTTACAGGATACAACTTGATAGTGAAATCAATCAGTAGTGATTTTTAAAATGGAATAAGCGTTTGAACCTCTGGGAGACTGAGTCCAGCTCATTTGTGAAGAGATGCTGGATAATAGTAGCCAAGGGAAGGCAGAAGAAGGTATCTGTAGGTCCAGGCAGGTGTGTCAGCAGGCTGAGTGGCAGAAGGCTGAGGCAATGTGAACAGGACAGTAGCAGCGGCTCTGGCTGCTCAGTGATCTTGAACTGGCTTTGCAAGCAAGCTGTACTATTTCATGCAGGTGGGGGTTGCCTTGGGACACAGCTTGATTGCTAAATTTCCGTGACTGCCAGCAAGCCCCAGGGGTGAGTCCATTGTCGTGCTTCTGGAATCGAGCCTATCAGATTTCCAGGGTTATGATCGTCTGGCATTTCTGGCTGATGTATGTGCTAGTCTCCCTCTTGGGGTACAGTTAGAGTTAATATTAAGTCCAGGACAATAGGCCCAAGTGAGAGGGTGGCTGGTCATGTCCCAGAAGAGGTGTAGGGCATGCAAACATGTAGAGGAATTCACATTTGATAAAGTATCTATTGATTTCACAGGCTCTGTTTTGGAAGAATTTTTTTAATTGAGGGCCCCATTGGGTAACTTCAGTAACTTTAGACTTGTATATTGGCTTTTTGCTTCCCTCTTTCTGGTCTTCCAGGACAGTGGCATGGTACTGATTTAAAGGTCTCATAGCCCTCTGTCACATTACTGTCCCAGTTTGGATCCACTCAAGGGAGGACTGTGTTCGTTCACCCACACGTCAGGATCAACCACAGTGGTGGCAGGTTTTTGTTTTGTTTTTGTTTTTTACTTTAACCAGGCTTGGACTCCATGTAAAATACAGCAGGTTTCTTCAGTATTAAACAGAAAAGGAGTCATTAACAGTAAAGCAGGAAGCTGTGATGCATAAGACAGAATTGGAGGTGGTGGAATCTTACCTGACTGGGTGACTCAGGGTTGAGAAATGTAAGGAGGAGACAGATGGGATTTGGAGTCTTTGGGCAGAACAGGATAGAGCTTGTCTGGCTTGGTCTACAGCATCTGAGAGTCTCTCCTATGGCCTTGCGGGATTGTTTTGACAACACAGGTGCAAAGCCAGGGTAGGAGAATTTTTAACTCCTTATGGCAATTGGGGCCAAGCCCTTTCTCTCAGGATTTTTCCAGCTGAAGTGACTTATGGGAGCAATTCACAAGCAGAGTGAGGCATCTTTTAAAACTATAGTAGTCCAGAAAGGATGTATGGGTCAGAAACCATGGAGTGTAAGTTGATGGCTGTGATGTTGATGGCACTGAGATGTTGCCAAAGGTGTTTAACAGTCTATCAGGCAGATGGTAGATGCCTGTTTATGTTTCCCATGACATCTGACAACAATGGAGGTTCATAGTGAGGCAGCCTGCTCACTATGATGGTTAGGCCCAGAGGTGATGGTTAGGCCCATAGGTGAGGCTTTATTTTATAACCCTAGGAGGAGAGTTTCGGCAATTTGGGATGGCGGTTATCTGTCTGAGGCTGATGCATGCATCATCTTTCTCTTGAGGAAAAAAACTGAAAGTGCAAGTTTAAAGGAAAGGGAGGCTGATTGTCTTGGTGGGAAGGAGAGGTCTTCCCAGGCTGTAAGTTTGTGTCTGGTAGAAGGGGTGAGAGGCACGACCTCCAGCTGCCCCAGTGATGGTAACTTTTTGACAAAGGAAATATTTGAAGGCAGAGAGTTCTGTTCCATTGTCTACTATGAAAGTCTCAGGTCTGACCCCAAATTTTGCAGTGGCTGTGGGCTCTCAGGGGCTCAATTTGATAGAGTTCAGTATGTCCTATCTATCAGGACGCAAGTTAAAATTGGGCCATGATTACTGGAAGAAAATGGAGAAGGAAATAGAAAATAATGGAAATAAAATGAAAAGATCAAAGATATTCAGACATTTAAAAAATTAAGTCACATTTTTATTTATTTAATATCACAGTTCTATTAATATAAGTTCCTTTAGACTTTCCTTAAATGTTAGACATTATTTCTGCAACAGTTTCCTAAGGTACAAGAAACAAAGACGAAGGCACACTCCCGAGCCTATGTCTCAACCATGTAAAAGAAGGAGGTTACCTAGCTTCCACTGGGAATTATCACATTTCACAGAACTGGTGATTAAAAAACATCTGTTATTTTATTGAAGGGGGAACCTCTTCTAGTAAATATCCCTGGTATGGAGTATATGTTATATTGTTAACTTAAATCTAAATTTTAAAAATCTTTATAAAGGAATTTGCAGAAAATGTACTTTTCCAAGTGATGTGAATTTATGTTAAAATGATAATGAATAACTGCTAATGGGCAGACACTAAATAGCATTATTTGGTTCTAAAGTAAAAATCAATGAGATCAAATTCACTCATAACAGAAACTGATAATTTCAAATGTCTAGTAACAACTTCTCACCTTTGCCATTTTCTTATTTCTGAAAGAAGAAAGGTTGTCACTAAAGAAGGCTTTGATGTATAAAAAACAACTTTTCTCTTTTTTCTACTGTCAGTCTGAAATTCCATTGGGAAGTTAGGTTTTCTAAAAGGAAATCATTTTGAGGAAGGGGTGGGGGCAGGGTCCAGTGAAGAAGGGTGTGAAATGGAGTCAAGCAAGGAGGGGCTCATTCACAAGCTGGCCATTGTTGCCAACTTCTGGAAGAAGAAACAAAATAAAAACCTTAGAGATCCTAAACTGTTTTGCACTGGAGAAATGAATTAAACATTTCATTCAATTCCCTTTGTACACTACAACAAAGAGATAAAAGTTTCATCATAAAACAAAGATTTGACAATTTCAGCAAAAAGGTACAGGGAAATATAATTTACCAGGAACTGTAAATAAAGCTAAACTAAAAAAAAATTTATATTACCATATTTGTTTGAAAGGTGTTAGAATATTCTTTCTTGAAATATGAGTCATTTGAATTAATGATTGCATAGGTTTAAATTATTAATTTCTCAAGTAATTTACTTTAGGAAAAGTAAAAAGAAAGCCAGACATGGTGGTGTACACCTTTCATCCCAGCTCTCTGGAGGCCGGCACAAGAGGATCCCTGAACGAGGCTACTGGGCGAGCTCAAGGCCAGCCAGAACTATGTACTGAAGCACTGTCTTGGTAAAGACAATAAACAAACACACACAAAGTAAGCAAGAGCTGTTTTAGAAGATACTTTACTCATATAATTTATGTATTTCCATTACAGTTCTTAGTCTTTGTCACTTTCTCATAGATGAGGCAAAATGCTGGACACGTCAGGTATTATATATAGTACATAAGATATATATAATAGTATACCTAATGTATATAATATGTAATATATAATAATATATGTATGCTTTTGATAGCTTAGTTGAATATTGATTTTACACGTATATTTCCAAACTATACATTGTTATAAAGATAATATAAAAGTGAGAATACTTAGCTTCTTTTCAATATTACATTTTTAATATTATTAAAATTTTATTCCTTCCTTTGTTTTTTTCAATAATTCAAAGGCATTTAATTCTTATGTTATGCCTCACACAAATCTAGCTATACTGTGCTTTAATAATTTATCTTTATGTTTTGTTCTATGTCCATAATTTCTTGAGTTCTCTTTGTTTATATATTTTTACTTTTTTATTTTTGGATTTTTACAAGTATATATTATAATAAAATTATATTGTAAACCAATAGTTTCATACTTTTAGTTCATGTTTGGTAATTGTTTTATTCAGTTTTTTCTACAGTTTGAATTTTGTGTATTTAAAAATCTATATATGTATTTAAAAATCTATGTCACATAAACTTAAATCTTGAATCTGTAGCAATGTTTTACACTTTGACTTTGTTTAAAATTACTCCTGACCTGCTCAAGAAAACCTATACAGCCAGACTGAGGCCTACTTGATTGTATTCATTCTGCACTGAATCAGGTTTGGACAGACTTTATCTGATGTAAGTGTTATGATTGAATAATCATGAGATCCTTTGTGATTATCTATTGGAATTCAGTAACTAGCAATCACATTTTATTGTCCATTCTATAGCAATTTTCATTAGCAGTTACGTCCATATCTTCTCTCTGTCAATAAAGTTTAAAATAATCTATTGGGTATATTTTCTGTGTCCTTATGACTACTGCTTACATATTGTAGAATTTTTGCATTCATCATGCATATTGATCAGTTTTTAAATCAGTGTAACAAATTTTCATTTCATTTTATATACATGATTTTCTCAAGTCTGATATGTTATATGCTTTTTGATAATTTTATTCATATTGTGGGTTTCTATAGCTAATTCATGACAATTTCACTTTGTTTCTTCTTCCATTTCTTTCTCCTGACATGCTGACTCACTTTCATCTCTGAATTTATTCTGTTGTTGCCAGAATGGTAATGTAATGTTTGAAATTTGATTTCAATAATGAAAGATTCTGGTTTATTGACCTGAAAGCCTTCAGAAGCTAATGTTTCTGTCTAGAAATCTAACTCTTTTCAAAGCTGTGTCTATTTCTCCATCTTGCTATCAGGCAAAAGTAGCTTCTGGCTTCTCCACAATGCAAGTCACTTATATAAAACTCCCTGCAGCTGAGGGTCAGTTTGCATAGCACATGACAACATTGCTCATGTGTGCTTCTGATTCCCAGAGCTCCTTGGTTGGTCGTCATTCTTCTTTTGGCCAAGACAGAGCATCATGTCTAATCACAGTAATCCAAGCATCCTTCTTTGGCTCTTTCAGAATAGTGACATCCAATTTAGGAACAATAATCACCAAGATCTAAGAGGGTATAATTGAGTCCTCACATCATCAGTACATTTTTCTCCATATTTTCCCACATCTACACAACTGAATTTCATGTTTAACGGTTCATATAACTTTCAAATAAATTTCCCATCAAATTTATTATTATTTTATTTGTTTTACCACTCTGGTTCATAGAAACTGGAAAAATAAAACTATCATTACATTGTCAAGTAAAACAAGTAACACATACATTTTCTAGACTTTGAATTTTAAGCTGTGTATCCTGAAAAATTTGGAACTCTATCAAAATACAACTACATATTCTTAAGTTATGCCTAACCCCTAAATTTTTTGTTTCACAATAGTTCAAAAAACTTTGTGGAAATTTTTAGTGAGTGTCTGGTAAGAGTGGTACAAAAAATGTGTCAGAGTTGAAGGCCTGGAACAGACATAAATTTTTGGTATCTGGACCAGGAATGGCATCCCACCCCAGCAATATCAGCAATACCTGTTCTCCATTTGTGAACAATGATTGGAAAATGTTTTCACATTGCTTTTATTTATTGACTTCAATCTTATTATATCATCATAGAAATTAAGCCAATGAGAGTGAAAGCATTTTAAAATTCTTTCCATAGTTTATTTTATTGGGCCTTCTAGGCTCAAATCCCTGATGTTAGATTGTCTTCCTAATAATTACTTTATATTAACATATATTAAATCCTACAGAAAAAGAACTGACTGAAAAATTTTGTATCATAATAATTCTATTTGTACATCCAAAGAATATGTTTCATAGAAAACATGTTTTAGTTTTCTACTCCTAGAACTGTGATGATATATAAATTTTGCCGTGCCATTGCCGAAAGGTGATATGTTATTATTCTGTTGCATTCAGGCTTTAAGATGTAAGGTGTGTATATTCTCGAATAATTTAAACATAAATAGCAAGCTCACTTAGAATGGCTTATCACAGACTTCCTTGGTCATAGATCTTAACTGTCATGTGTTTAATACCCGACCATTATAAACGAAATGCACTAGCTTGGTGAAACATACCACAGGGGAGTACTGTGTCTTGAAATAGCATATTGGTCTGATGCAGGCCTGTCCTCTTTGGTGCCAAAATGGTCTCAAATAATTTACACATTTCCCAGGCGATTTACTAAAAGTGCATTGGGAAATAGATGGAACATTCACAGTATCTGAGAATTTACTTGATTTGTTGAAATGTGCTTTAAGGAAAAGTTACCAAAACCAGAAAATTAAGTTTAAGCAGCTTCCAGCCTTCCCCCTTCCTCACTGCGTCTGTTAATTCCCTGCATTACTCTTTAGCATTGCTTCTGTCCCAGAAACTATATTGTGCTATTTGTTTTCTCGGTTGTGCCTTGGCAATCTGTTCTTTAGAGTCATCACATTTTAAATGGAATAATTCAGCATGTGAAGAGTTTGCGTGTGTGTTTTGCAATATGAGGAAGTGCTGAAGTCACAGCATCAGGTTAATCATTATAATTTTATTCTGGACATTTTTAGCTCACATCATCAGGATTTTAAAGTCATATTTCTGAGTCATATTTCAAAAGGCATCCTTCTGAGTTTTTCCACTTGCTGTTAATAATATCATAGATGACACAGTCAACATGTGCTTATGCTACCTTTTTACATCTTTACTGAGACAAAATATAAGTATAAAGGATGAAAAATACTACGTATATAAAATTACAAAAAATGAATAAATTAATGTCTATGGTCTGTCTATACCATACCATGCACTTTAAAAACTTTGTGTTTAATCATAACAATAATTATGTCGTCTATTATCCATTCATTTTTCTGAATAACAACTGAAGCTAAGAAAAATTTAACAAAAACTAAAACATCTCCTTGCTGAGAATAAGCAGCCAGCAGAGCACGAGACATCGATTTAAACTCCAAGAGATCTGATTGCAAACCTCCCATTCTTTGCATGCTTGTATTTCTGCCAAATGTAAACATGCACTTTTAGTTTTCATAGATTGAATTTGCTCCCACTTTTAAACCAAATCATGCCATGACATTTACAATATTTACAATAAATATTATTATAGATTTCCCAGTCCATAAGATGATAAAATATATAAAAAAATGCCCTCCTCCTAATATAAAACTTGTTCCATTAGTGTGTATACATTTTGAGCTTTTCTGATTGATTATTTCTTAGGCAACTGTTTTAAGAATCTAGTTCAAATTACTTCTCTTATTATTACTTTGATAACACTGAGCTTTTTACAATAAGAATTTTGATGCTGAGATACACCTAATTTTTATTTTTAAGTTTATTATTTCATAATTTCTACTGCTTCATCAATCAAAATTCTGGGGAGAACATGGCTTGACTTATATTCAGGTGTTTTATTAAAGATTAATTAGAAATTAGTTCACTTTAAAGACTTACTTATTATATATATATATATATATATATATATATATATTTCACTTAAAGATTTTTCCATCCTTTTTTGTCTTTGTTGGTTCCCTTCCCTCATCTCAACTGTTCATTTCTTTTGCTCAGTTTTTTTCTCTTTTACTGTATCTCTTGTACCTTTCAGATTGTATATACTGTTTCAGGATCTCACACTAGGAAGACAATATGATGTTTACACATGTGAGTATTATTTATTTCATTTACGAATATAGCTTTTAGTTGCATCGATTTACATATAAAAGCCTAAAGTTTATTTTGTTTTATGGCTGAGCAATACTCCATTGTATAAAAATATTTTATCCATTCCTTGTTTGATGGACGTTTGGGTTGTTTCCATGACATAGCTCTGACAAACTGTGCTGCTGTCAGCACGAGCACATGTATATCACTGTGATAAGATATTTTTAGTTCTTCTGGAAAAATACCCAAGAGAAAAATAGCTGGATTGAATGGGACTTCTAATTCTAGTTACTTTAGGAATCACCACTCTGATTTACATAGAGATTATATCAGTCTCTAAGCCCACCAGCAGAGAAGAGTTCTTTCTAACCCAAAGCCTTTCCAGCTTTTGATATTGATTGTTTTCTTTATGATAGCCATTCTTTCTGAGGCCATATGGGATCTTAGTGTTGCATTACTCAAACGACCAGTGCTGTTGAACACTTTTTTGTGAAAACAAAGCTAATCAAATAATTTTTCCTTGGGCCAACCAAATAGCTCAGGGCATTTACGCTTCTGCTTAGATGCAGGGCCAGGAGTTCAATCCCCAGACTGCAGTGCCACCCACAGCCCCAGGGGGCGCTGAGACAGCAATTGAGAGTGGGCGTGGTAGCCAGTGCCTATAATGCCAGCACTTGGGACGCTGTAAACAGGGGGATCACTATGAGTCCCATTTACACAGCGAGACCCTGTACACCTGTACACCCTGTCCTAAAATAAAAAAAAAGAAAGAAAGAAAGAAAAAAATTACCTCAATAATTATATTTTTTATACTTTTTGATTCTGTATAGTTTCTGGTTTTCTTTTAATATTTATAGTCTCTTTAAAATAAAAAATATTAATTTTGTTTAAGTTAATATTTTTAAGAAAATAGCCATATCATTGAGATATATAGAGTGAACATGTTCCAATTTTCCACAAATATTTAATAAATTCCTACTTGTTAAACAGACACATTACAATGATTTAAATGTTGTAAAATTAATCTCTCTCTTTCAGAAGCATGCCAAATAAATCACAAGAAGATAGGTAGTTCCTCAATATTTTGAACTGGTTTCAAAAGTGAAGTCCTAAAAACAAGTTGTGGATTCTACCATCACAATCTTAGAGAACATAAACCTGGATCCAGAAGATGAGACTGAAGGACAAGTAGAATAGAAATGAAGAAACTACTGTAATGCAAAAAACATACAGAATCCAAAAGTCTTAATCACACAAAGCACAGGGTCATATTTTCTATGTGTCAGAATATTCAGTAAGTATTCTCATTATTACCACAAAGCGTGGAGGAGATGTTTTGGTTGATACATAGAAACAGGTGGATTGTTGCCTCAACAAAAGTTCTGAGCTGAAAATTTTCCAAATTTATTTTTTCAATTCTCTCTTGTTTCTTTTATTTAAGAATAATCACTCACATGATCCGACTGCCATGATATTATAGATACTGAAGTCAGTTATAAATCTGTTAACCAGTATTTTATCTTTTTCTTTTGATCTTTTTCTTCTCTCCTCTCTCTTTTATCTTTCTTCTCATTCTCTTTAATTTTCCTATATCTCAAATTTTGATTTTTTGAGAATTTTCAGAGAATTCATAAGAGACACAAGTTCATCTATCCACTTTCATTTGATTTTTAAATTGGGTTATTAGAATTGCCATATTGACCAAAAGGCTTACAATATAATTCTTTTTTGTATAGCAGTTCTTAGAGGGAAATTTATAGCTGTGAACTGACACATTAGGATAACAGAATGGGAACAAATACCCTAATACTGCAACTCAAATGTCTAGAAAAGGAAGAGCAAACAAAACCCAAAGCCCAAAGATGAGAGGAAATTATAAAAATTAGATCAGAAATTAATTCAATCAGGATGAAGAAAGCAATTCAAAGAATTAATGAATCAAAAAACCGGTTCTTTAAAAGATTAAATAAAATTGATAAGCCCATAGCTAACTTCATCAAAAAGAGGAAAGAAAAAATTCAAATACAAGAAATAAGATATAAAAAGCATGAAATTACCACAGACCCAGTGGAAATTAAGATCATCAATAGCTACTTTTAGAATCTTTATTCACAGAATAGAACACACAGAAGAAATGGACAGATTCCTAGAAAAGGTACAAATTATCAAAACTGAATCAAGAAGATATAAGAACTCTCAATAATCCAGTAACAGCCAACGAAATACAAAATGTAATTTTTAAAAAAAACCTACCGACAAAGAAAAGTCCATGTCTTGATGGATTTGCACCTGATTTCTACAAGAAATTTACAGAAGATGTAATCCCAATACTCCTTAAAATTTATATAATAAGAGTAAAGAAATATTCAGTATTTACTTGTTGACTAAACAGTAATTAGTGATATCAAGTCACTATCTCATACCTATCTTGAAAAAGTTAAACATTTAATAATAAACACATGCAAAGGAGAGTATAATACGGTGAAAAATGTAGAGCATTGAGATTTGTACATACTCATACAAATTGATAGCTTTATTATTTCATGCCGAGATTAATGGTCGGTAAAGTTATAGTCCACACATTAAAGTTCAATAGCAACTAAAAATCAATCAATGATTGATGATAGTCCACATACTTATCTACTTTATCAAATGTTGTGAAATCAGTGAATGCACAAAGAAAATCATTTCATTTTTCTCCAATCAATTCTTCAAAAATGTTTTGCCCAGTTTTTCTTTTCTTTTATGCTTTCTTAGTTAAACCTATTAATCTCTTTTTCACAAAAATAGAAAAATAATTTAGTTGAATTTATTCTACTTCATTATCACTTTATAACACTTCTCTACACCCCACCCACCAGCCCCCCAACATTAGTGTCCTGGTTTTACTTTGATGAGTTTAGTGAAAGCAGAATATACTTTTATGCATATTTTCCACCTCTCTAACATTTGGACTAAAAGATGAATAGATAGTTACAAACTTTGTTTAATTTTTTGCAAAATTGAGATGAACTATCTGTAGTGGTACATGCATCCAATCCCAGAATTTGTGAAGATGAAGAATCTGGATTCCATAATCCATCTAAGGCAATTTTTCAGACAATGCCTGATTAAAAAAACTAAATTAATTTTTTAAAAAAAATTAACACCTCTGGGTTCACTTCCAAGTATCACAAAGAAGAAAACCGATATATAAATTGTTATATTTACTACCTCATAGAAAACCACCTATGCATAGTTTTTACTCCTTAATCATTTCCTTTTTTTT
>NDGM011174322.1:15263-29876 GCA_002564305.1 Octomys mimax | reverse complement strand
CACACACACACACACACACACACACACACACACTAATTGTTTCCTTCAGCCACCCTGCTGTCCTTCAAGCAGATCTGGCCTATGCCTGCCTTAGGTCTTGACACTGGTCATATCCAGCACCTGAAATCTGAATTTTTCTTCTCCCAGATAACACTTGAATAAATATCTTAGTGAGTTTGACTCTCTTTGATGTTTGACTCTCTCAAGTTTACCCCATTTCTATGTCTACTTTACCCGCAAAATTGAACTTCCTAGACCATATATCCTGCTCATTATTCCTACTACTTGTAATTTACTTATCTATTACAGCTATTGTTAAATGTTTATCTCATTTACTGCCTTACTGAGTGTAATCTTTGGGTGGATAGAAACTTATTTTTTCTTTTCTTAATGTATTCCCTGCTGGCCTTGAGACATTGTAAAGTATCACAAGTCATTGTTCATGAATGAATGGCCATACATGGGAATTTTGTATAAAATTTTCTTTAAAAAACAAAATCCTAGTGCTAAGTAAACATCAGTGGTTTTGTAACTTATCATGCTCAGAGCCCTGAGCCTTTGAGAGTCCCTCATCCTTTCCTTCATCTTGGTTGTCTTGTAGCTGCCATGTGGCTGCAGCTGTTCAAGGCATCTTTGCTATAGTCAAAGCAAGAATAAGAAAGAAAGGACAGTTTTCCCCAAGCAAATAGAAGTTTTCTTTTTTTTAACCTCCCCCACAGACTTAGGTTTCGCTGACATACAGTTGCACATTAGGGTCAAACTCATTGGTAGAGATCCTGGGAAAGGGCTGTGGGATTTCCATAAATAGTAACTCATGCAGCGAGTCAACAGAAAACATGGCCAGTGAATCCATTGAATTGCACCGTGGGGAAGACACTGACTGGGCAAACAAGAGGCTGCCGCAGTTATGTCTCATGTAACCTGACAAATTTTTGTAGAGTCAAGAATAACACAATATAAAAGAGGAAGAGAAGTTTTATTTCATTGAAGTGCAAAGAAGAGAGGTGATTTGTATAAGTTAGGTAGTTACAAAAGGTGTCATAGAAGAGGCAGTTCTTGAGATTATCCTTGGGTAGAAAGAGCCAAATCAGACAGACATGAATCTGAGCCTAGGGATGGCAGGTGAGAAGGTCATCACATCCATCACCAACAGAGATGAACTACAAATTGCTCAATTACGTAGTAAAGTAAGACTATTGTGAAGTTTTATACTGCCCTTAAGGAAACAGGCTGCAGAAAATATATGTCAAAGAGAACCCATGTCACTTAAAATTTCCTGAAAGATTGCAGCTTTTATGTACACAGTTGAATAGCATTTACTCAATCTTGTATTTTCATTATAATAATGAAAAAGCTAAGGCTGAAATTTAAGTGATTTCTCTACAGTCATATGACAGCTTTAATGGACAAGAGAAGACTTCTATTAAATCAATACATTTGTCATATTTTATTTTAGCATAAATATCCTCTCTTGCTAAACATTCATTACCAAATAGCAAAACACTATTAGTTTCATCCTGAGCTTACTATGTGCTACTCTGAGTTGTTGATAAGAAACTAATGTATTCAAAGTGTGAATGAGGCAAAGAATGCTTGATATGTATCAACAAACTCCGGAGAGCAACTGGATAGGAAAAAAATCAGTGTCTGCATAATTGAGCATGTCTTTCACTCAGGATGAAACAGCTGTTAAATAATGAGCTTTGTTTCCTGGAAAAATATTTCATTATCAGAAGGGCATATTCATTCATCAACTGTATATTTTAAGACTTTTTAACATTTGCAGAGTCATAAATGTGCTATATTTAAGATTATTCAGCATTACTGTTCCTCTACAGAAGCTGATCTTTTGCTATTTAACTATTCATTCAGTTGAACTCACTGAATTTGCACTGCAAATATTTAAATGGCTCTTCTGGAGTTGGAGTGAGTTAGCCCGAGAAGGTTTGGCGCTCCATTGGTGGTCTGAAACGCAATAGGAAGAATAAAGAGCCCAATTTTACATCCAGGACACCAGCTTCAAGCAATTCTATTAGCCACAAGACTCCAAGTTCACATTGGCTACACTTGAAGCCCATAGATGTCTTATTTTAAATTTAACAGATGAAATAGCTCATGAACTAAGAATGTGCTGAGCAGAAGCAGGAGGAAAATCCTGAATCTGAAACATGAGGAAATGAAGGAAAACCCCACTTTTCTTCCAGACTTTAGGCAAATGATTGACTCTGGAGCCCACAATGACCTGCTCAGAGCTATTTATCGTCAAGTGCTGCCAGGCTACAGATGACTGAACAAGCAACAAAGCACAAAGTAAAAGGGGTTGCAGCATAAGGAGAAAAGGTATGTGTCAAATTACATCCTGAAATCTCAATCTTTCCCAAGTAAATGTAAATACTTAGATACATGGGAATTGTTCATTTTCAAAACCCAGCAGAGCCTTTCCTGGGCAAGTAGGCAGCATAAAGCCACAATAACTCTTGCTTTGCTCAACTGATTTTCTAGATTGAACTGACAAAAGTGCCCTTGCAGAAACCTGTCCCTGCTTCATTTTACCTACAGAATAAAAATACCCCTTTCAGTTCTGATATTAAAGAAATCCAGCTGGAGAGTCAGAGAATTCCCGGAAGAGGTGGTACAACCAAAGTTGACAAATCTATGGAGGATCATGCGTGAATTAGTTTCAGGTATGTTACTATGGCACTTTTCAGATTTAACTAATCATCTACCCATAAGCAACTGTGCCTAGGTTGGAGGTTCATCATCATGTTGCTGTCAACCCACTTATACTTCCTGTGGCTGCAGGCCTAGCCCTGCAGGTCTCAAGTTTATTTTAGTTGCATTCCTTATCATTCATTTGCTCATTTGATCTGGTGTACTCCTTTCCCACACATTCCCCCAACAAACCTGGATGAGTAGAACAGACAAGGTTGGTGCTAATTTGCAGAGATGTAGTAAACAAAAGCTTTGCATTGTCTTGCCAGATATGGATACAGAGGTTATGGGACACACTGGGTTCATTGCAGCAGTGCCGAGGACAGCTCTGGGAAGGCTATGCTGCACTGCTGACACTGGGAAGTGATGGAGGGACAAGAATTAATCAGAATAGAAGCATTTCAAGTAGGAGGAACAGTAGTTATAAAGGCACATAAGTGTAATGGTCTTGGTGAGGCTCTGAGGGGAGTAGAAAAGTTTTGATGTCTAGGGAGTAGGATGTAGAGGCCGAGACAGAGGGGAATGGATAAAAAGTACCCAGGGCGGGGGTAGAATTGATGGTAAGGAGGGAGGCTGCTGCCCAGCCTGCTTCTTTACCTACTGCTTTCTCAGCCCAAGGTGACACCACTTCATCCTCACCATTCCTGCAAAACTACCTTTGTTAAAGTGACTACCAATCTTATTATAATGAGGACATAGGTCAGTTTTAAGCATTGTTCTATTTATCTTCTAGGCTATCATTGTACCAATGGTTGGACAGGAAGAGTAGGCCCTGTTAGGTAGAGGCAATTAGTGAATCTATTGTCTGTAAATATATTAAAAACAATAATAAAAGCTGAAAAAAGTTGATCAAGATTTTATGATCACAATGCACCAGAAATTGTGAACAATGTTAGTATAAAAATACTTTCTATAAATTCTTTGTTGATCAACATTCTAACTGATTGCTATGATGACAGTTGAATTTTCATAATATATTATTGCTATAAGTGTATGTTATTGTGTCATATTATATGTATATATGTAAACTTCAAATAAACCCCTTTATTATTAATCCTTTAACAAGTATAATATATGCCCACAATTAATTTCACCAATTTGCACTAAGAAAGTCTACCTTAGATATCATGCACTCAGTTTTGGTGTTCCCTTGAAAAGTAAATTAATAAAGAATCATTGAAACTGGCTTGTGTGCCATTTATTCCAACCCTATGACATGCAACACTGCAGTAAGCATCCCATGTTTACTCAGTAGATTAAAAAAAAAAACTATGACAGTACAGAAATTGTAAAGACAAAGATACACTCTCTAGGGCTGGGAAGATAATTGGGTAGTCTACGCTCTTGCCTAGCAACTATAAGGACCACATTCAATGTCCCAGGACCACAGGCCATGCCAGACTGGAACCCCAAGTATGAGGTGCCAGCCACAGAGACTGGGTGTGGTGGCACATGCCTGTAATCCCAGCACTGGGGGGGCTGAGACAGAAGGATCACTATGAGCCTGAACTCCATAGCAAGACCCTGTACCAAATAAATAAATAAATAAATATTGTCTTAATTCTGTCATTTCATGTTACCACTAGTTTTTATTTCTATTTAAAATTAAAAACAAGAAACAAGTACAAGTCATGAGATATTTATTGACTTTATTAGTAAGTATATTTCATGCATATTTGAAATAGTTTATCAAACTTAAAAATCTTTAAAATTAAAGAAAAAAAATCAAGAAAATAAAGATGATTACTGATTCATTCATGATGATAACTAAAAAATAGTCACATTGTATAGCAGAAAGAACTCTGTGTCAAGCACACTCCATTCACCATTAATCAAGGTGGCGTGGAACCCAAGAGCTCTCCTCCTGTCTCTGAGCACTTTCTCTGGGCATCTAGAGCCCACATTTTAGCCTTTGTTGTCTGGACTAGCTGCCTTTTTTGTAGGATTCTCCTATGCCTCACAATGCTACCCTTTATTAACTTCCATGATTTTATCTACAAAGATCCATGTCAAGGTTCTTTTTACTTTGATAGTCTGAGTCAATTTGATACTATTATAATTAGCTTTATTTTACCTATTTTGACACATTTCATGTTCTCTCCTGCTTCTAAACCATTGCTCATTTAATTTTCATCCTCTCCTGTGCTTTCCTTCTCACCCCATGAGAGTACTGATTGGTAACTGTTTTTTCCCCCATTAGTCCATAAACTAATCGGATTTGAGTTCCAAGAGCAGATACTGTATCTACCTTACTCATCACTGTATTTCTAGAACATGTGCAACACTATTAGAGAGTGGACGCTAATAAGCATGAATTAATATAATGTGTTTATGAATTGCTTTTCCTCTGACTAGAATTTGTGTACACCATGGGCCATGGCCACTTTGCCTACAGTTAAACATCCATTGTTCCTTTTGGCTCATTTAATTCCTAGAGAACTTTTGTATGCTTTATTATTTACAATCGTATTAATGATTTATTTCAGAATGTATTGTAGCATAAGAAAGATACATTCTAACTGGAATTTGGCAGGTTTTTTTTTCTCTCTCTCTCAGGAAGGAAATGGGGACATAAACACATTTAAAATCTACCATGTGGTGATGGAATGAACACAGGGCTTTTCGCCAGCCTTCGAATTGTCCTTTCAATTTAAATCCACACACCAACAGAGATGATCATTTCAAGTCTCTCCTGGTTCTGAGCTTCAGGCAAGAGGTGTAGAGAGGATATTTTCTGATTCTAATGAAATGGATGTACAAAAACTACTGAAGCCAAGGCTCTTTGTAAAGGAGACGATGATGCTTTAATAGCTGAAAAGGCCCAACAGTCTGACGCTGAGGTCGAGAAAGCAAGGGTCCTTGACATGTTGTCTAGCCAGCACATCTTCCCTTCACGTTTATGTCAACAGCAGCGGCTGTCTCCCAGTCTGATGTTTACATAAAGATGAGAGGCAACTGGAGCCACAGGCTCCATGCTGGCCCAAGGCAGAGCTGACAGCAGCAGGTAACAGGCACCTGGACGGGGCTCCCCGTGGGCCATCAGGGCTTCTAATCAGCTTCTCCTAGCTGGCAGATTTTGAACGGTGGGTCTGTTCCAAATGTGTCAGGGCATATTTTTCAAACATCACTGCAGATTCATTCGTTACATCTTGTCTTTTTTTAGACCATGACAATAAAGAGACACTTTTAACCAAGGAAGGAAAAGAAAAGCTAGTGTACACTGATATTTTATGACATGCTAGGACTCACAGTGAGATTAACCTATTTCTTTAGGTTCTTTGGGACTCTAATAATCTGCAACTCCTTGTTATTTTCCATTCTGTGACTACAATGACATCTCCGAAAGGGAAGAATCCACACTACACTTTCATGCTTATGTGCTCAGAATTCCTACATAGTTCCAAGTGTATATGATAAAGAGGGCTTTGAGGAAATATGGGGCCCTGCATTCTGCACTTGCCCTTCACACAAATGTGTCCGTATCCTAACTTAGAACATAAATTTCTGACGCAAAAGAATCTTTCCTAGTCTTTATGGAACTTGCTACTTAAATCCTATATCTTACTATATAAGACATTTTACCATACATAAAAAGGACAAAGATCGCCAAAGTAATTTCCATGTTTACTGGAGTCTATACCTAACCTAGAGTCTGTTGTTGAGGAACAGAACTTGGAACATTAACACAGACTTCTCAGCATGTATTTCCTATGTAATAGCAAGCGATGTGCTAGGTTTCTAGGGATCCTGTAATAAATCACCACAAAACAACAGAAATGTATTATTCTTTGACCAAAAAAAAAAATTATTGTTACACTGTGTGATGGTTAATTGCAATGTGTGAACTTGAATTCATTAAGAAATGCCCAATAGATCAGTGGGATACAGTTTGGATATGTCTGTGGACAACTGGCATGAGGGCTGCAAGGGAAGATCTACCCCAGACATAAGGGACACCAAAAATTAGACTTGTAGCCCAAATGTAAGAAAAAGGGAAAGAAGAAGGAAGGCTTCCTCCTTGCTTCTTTAAAGGAGCGGTAGCCTTCTCCACTACCTTTGGACATTCCCCTCTAGCTCCTTTGGGCTTCTGGAAAAGTCTTCAGACTCTTGAGGAGGGAGCTTCAGCTTTCCCACATCAGATTAATTAGTGTGCCAGAAGTGTCCCATAAAGTTTCAGGATATGAGAAAAATGTACACCATTGTTTTCCAGAGCTAACACATGTGTTCTGAAGTTTAACTGCCAATAGTCTTTTCTTCTCAAATGAAGTGCATGTCTGGTCTATATAGTCTACATTTCTACGAGCGTCTGGTCTGAATTATGACCAGCATCACATATCTATCTCAGTTGACAATATTCTAGGCCTACTTCTCTAGATAGCAACTCCAAATTTTTCCAAATTCTTCCCACAAGCTACTTCCAAAGATTCATCAACTGTGTGGCCGGGTATATTCACAGTAATAATCTTACTCCTTGAATATCAGTATCTCTCTTGGGCACTTTCTCATCCCTGAGATTCAATACCTGAGATGTACAATTCAAAAGAGGAGAGTGTTAGGTACTAACCCATGCAGTCAACCAGATCAGGCATTCTGATGTGAGAAGAAAATGTATTAGAGGTAGGAGCAAGTGGGCTGGCTTTCTAGCGGACTGAGACAGCAGTGAACAAGGCAAAGCATAGGGCTTTGAAGGGGTTTTGTGGGGAGAGTGTTTGCAGGCTGGAATAGCGGAGGGAGAACTAATCTTGGCAGGTCTACCTGGTCTACAGGGGACTTTCAACGTTAACAAAAGGAGAGTTTCTGTGGTTTTTTGCCCCAGTCAAAGTTGGGCAGGTCTGTTCTGTGGTTTTGGCCCTGACTGAGGCCAAAAAGAAGTGAGCCTTGGGGTGAGGGTAAGGGTCCTTACTAGGTTAAGGGTCCTAACTTATCAGAGATTTATTTTCCTTCTATTTTTTTGAGGTTTCAGTCTACAAATGGCTGGATCCAGTGTCTAAGAGCATGGTGGAAAAGCCTGTAGAAGACAGCTGCTTACCTCCTGGTGTACAGGAGGCAAAAATGGTGAAGGGAGGTGGTGGGGAGGAGAATAACTTCTTCCAGCTCGTCCACAGTGACCTACCTATTCCTTCCGTCCAGACTGCACCTCCTAACAAAAAGTGAGCTAGAAGCCTCCATGACCTCATTGCTTCACCAAGTCTCTGCCTGTGAGCACATGGGGCTGGTGGGTAACAACCAAATATAATAGCTTTTGGGAGACCAGACATCTCAAATTATCTCTGCTGAGCCCAAATGTCAATGTTAACCCTCCTTACCTTTCACTTTCTGGTTGTCTTCTGGTCTATCTTGGCTGTTGCCCCCACACTGCTGTCTTGGCCTCTATAACCACACTGACTTCTCTTCTGTTTATGCCAAAGCTCCTAACTACATCTCTTCTATGAGATCACTATGATTGCACTTAGAACCTGTCTGGATTATCCATAATAACCTCCTCCTCTGAAAACTTTATATATAATTACATCTACAAATTACATTTTCCTAAGGTAACATTCATAGCTTTCAGGGATTTGGAAATTCATATCCATTTAAGCCATAGTCAGCATGCTAAAGGTGGAAAAAGCATTACCATACATTTTTAGAATTCTGGGTTACAAGTAATCCAAATAAAATTAAAGATGAGCAATAGAAACCAAAATAGACATAATTATTCAAATAAAAATCTAAACAAACTTTTCTTTAATTCAGAAACTAAAGAGAAAGAGAATTCCTGAGTTTTTGAAGATTGTTTCCTTTAATTTCATGAATTGATTGTTTAAAGCTTAGAATCTAGATTCCCTTTTTATAAAAATAATTATACAAATTTTATTCTCATGAGCCACAGAATAATTAATATGACAATAATAATATGGGATATAGAAATAATTTGTCTCCTGAAAATCTGTTCTATAGAAATAATGAAAAATATCAAAATTCAAAATCTGTGTGCATGACACAGCGGCTGGGGTTCAATCCCGGGTTTATCCCAGCTCTTTGGGAGACTGAACACAGAAGAATCACTAGGAGTCTGATCTACATAGTGAGACCCTGTAGACTCTTACTAAAATACAAAAATCAAACAAACAAAACATGAAATGTGTGTGCAAAAATATATTTGGTGAAAGTAACAAAGCCTAAAAAGTGATGAGCAGAACTTAAGTATTCAACAAAGTAGACTAGTGAACATGTAAATGACTTTCACTGTATTAAGTTGATATAAAATAGTTAAAATGTAAGAAAATGTACAAACAATATTAAAATGAAGGAAAGATAGTATTTGTTTTGCTCATGAAGTGATAATTGCAGTAGAACTTGGTAGGGACGCCTTTCTCTATTCCACTTGGGATCAACAAGAACAGTTTAGAGGCTAGAATCATCTGAGGGTTTGCTTGTTCATAGTTCAGTACTGATACCACCAGTCAGAGCAAGTACACACAGGCTTTCAGTGTGAGCCTCCCGAGAATACGGTGGCAGGGTTCCAAGGGCCAATCCTCTGAGAACTGAGAGCCAGGCAAGAGCCACATTACTTTGTACAAGGCAGCATGAGGAGACATGCACTGCCAGTGCCTCTACATTGTATCATTAAGGCAGTCATGAAGTCTGGTTGTTTATTTGTGGAAGGAAAAGTAAGATCCTCCCTCTTCTGAAGAGGCAAGGTTCTAATATGAGAAATGTTATGTGGCCATTTTCTGCAAAATACAACATGTCATACAAGGATATATACTATAAATAGAACAAAATCTTGACAATGGTAAACAAAAATATATAATTTTTAGGTTAGAAGCAACATTTTACATTAATAGAGGTGACTAACAGTAATATGTCTTGGTGGCAGAATTATGGGTTATTTTCTATTCTTTTCTTCATGTATCTTTATGAACTCTCCATAATTTCATGAGCAAACAGAATTTCTAAACATATTTTTTGAAAAGATAACATATGAACAGCATTTTATATAATACTTCGATATGTAATAAATCATGTGATCCTAGCAATAATCCAGAGGATGAGGATACTAAACTCATTTTAAGCCCCAAAATGAGTCTAAGACAAGTTCATTTTTGCTTTGTGATGGGTCTGGATCTTAAACTCTAAGGTTTTGAATCCAAAATTTTGTTTTCTATTCTACTTCTCATATCTTCTTCTTTAAAATAGGTTGAACTGTAGCTACTGTGTGTCTTCCCATAGGAGACACTCTCTCTTGCTGTTTTGCTTTTCATTACCATAGTCATAGGAAGACATGTGCTTCTTCCTCAGTCTCCCTCAATTCCCTAGAGGTAGGTGCTGGGAAAAGAGATAGTGAAAAAGTTTGGAGAAGCTTCTGACGAGAACCCAACAAAAGAAAATGAGACCTACAGGTTTGAGATAAGAACATGGGAGAGATGTCTTAGAGGTTCCAACAGCAGCAGTGTGAGTGAGGGCATGTCTTCTTCTCAATGACAGTTAACCTAAGATAATATTGCTAAAAAAAAAAAAAGGGAAGCCAGGGTGATATTCTCAGGGGCAGCCAAGAAGACATGTCTTGAGATGGGCTAGTAGAGGAGCAGGGACCTAGCTGAAGGAGCTTCTCAGACAGAAATTTAAAAAAAAATTTCATAAGGTAAGAATTTCAATCATAGCATGTATGTTATAAAATTTAAAGAAAATTTGAAAAAGTGCATGCACAAGAGAAAAAATCTTGGACAGAAAGTATTTAAGAACTTAAGGGCAATTAAATGAATTAAAATAAACAACCAAAATTACCTTCAGAGTTGAAATTTGCTTTAGGATGTGTTTAGTTTCTAATGCAGTATTCAATTTTATAAAGAAACATAACTTTAATAAACAAACTCAAAAATAAAACCAATAAATATATGTATGATTATACAGCTATACTGGATCATAAATAAATAGCTCCAAATGCAAATTGAGAGATTTAGTTAATATTATTACATTAATTTTAATAAATGTACCACACTAATGGAGCTTCATTCTTATATAGAGCCTAGGTAAAAGGAAATTTATGTCAGTCATTTGAGTCCTACACTGCCAGTCAGGGACTCTATCAGCCACCTTTTGCTCATCTTCCTTTCAGTAGGACTATACAGCTTATCCTATACAGTAACCCCTTTTCTTTGAAACGATAAATTTTGTTTGTAGGGCCAGCAAGATGGCTCAGCAGACTATGTGCCTGCTTAGGCAAGAGCAGGGGCCAGGGTTCGATCTCCAGCACCACATGCTGTGCGGGTCACACCCCAGGCGTGCTGAGACTGTGATCAAGTCTGGGTGTGGTGGTGCACACTGCAATCCTAGCGCTGGGGAGGCTGCAAACAGGAGGATTACTGTGAGTTCATGCTATGTAGTGAGACCCTGCGCAAAGTATAAAAAACCAAAACCAAAAATAACTTAATGTTGTTTGAGTCCTGAACGCTTGTTAATTATAACTTAGCCTATTCAATATAGTCTGAAGAAGAAAGACAAGCATTAAAATATAAAAAGACTAAATGCAGTGATTGAAAGAGCAATCTAATATGTTTTAGAATGCCTACTATTAAAAGAAGGTAACACTCATCTCATGCTCCTCAATATTTCTGACTTGTTTCCTCCAGTACACTACACAGTCGCACTTTCAATTCCCACTAAATGAAGCAGGCCGATGCACAGGTTGGCATAATGGAAAAACAGCAAGACTGTCACAAGTCCATGCTCAGTTCCCCACACTCTTTTCCATCTTCACTGATAACCAGTGACATTTGCAAAATGGAGGCTTCACTTTCCTTGCCCCACAGTAAGGATGAAGTGGAACAGAATCCCTGCAAAATCAAGACAGACAGGTATTAACATGAAATAATTTTTTGTGTTCTCAGTCCTCGGAAACCTGAGATTATGTATTATCGCACAAATATAGCCTATCCTGATTATTACATTCAAAGAAATTGATGAGCTTGGAATTGATGGTTAAGCAAATATATAATATGACCATGTGCCTATGGTGTTCTGCTTGGGAGAAACCCTGAGCACACGTGTGTTGGGAAATTTATATGTTATTAGAAGGTAAGGGGCCGGGGAGATGGCTCAGTGGAATAAGTGCTTCCCTGGCAAGCGCAAGGGCCTGAGTTCAATCCCCGGTTCTGCCAAAAAAAAAGAAAGTCTCTGATCTTTGAAAAAAAATATCAAAAACGAAAGGGAGACACAAAAAATATTCACACAAAAATCTGTCTGTATGCTAATGATTACAGCAACCTTATTCACAACTGCAAAAAATTGAAAGCAACCAAGATGTCTTCCCTTAAGTGAATGGATAACCACATTTTGGCACATCCCATAGACACTGTTATTTGGTACTTTAAACAAGTGCACTTGCAAGACAGAAAAGACATGGAGAAACCTTAAAAGCACTATGAGAAAGACCAACTCTGAAAAGGCTATATTGTGATGGATTCCAACTCTAGGACATTCTGGAAAATGAAAAACCCTGATGCCTGCACAGTGACTAGTGTTTGGTAGGGGCTTGTGATAGGCATGAAGCAGGGGTAGGTATAACACTGGGGCCTTTAAGGAAATAAACCTTTATGTTCATATAATGGTGGCCACATGGCGTAACTCATGAACACTGATGGAGTATATAAGACTAAGAGTGTATCATAATGTAACTTGAGGGATTTAGTTAATATTATTACATTAATTTTAATAAATGTACTACACTAATGGAGCTGTTGATAATATATAGCAAATTAAGAGCTATTGGAGAGATAGTTGTTACTTCTTGATTTTTCTTTAAAACTTAAAAAACTGACTAGAGGATATTTTTATCTTGCCAAACATCAAACAGCCACTGCAGTTACTATGAAGTGAATGTGTAGGTGGTGGCAGGTTAGTGCTCTGAGAATTGACTCGATGCATTCAATTGTGGAACTTTTGATGGACACAGAGTTACGAACTCGAAAGGAAATTCAAGGGTAGAAGAAACATAAAACTTAGATAATTCATGGTAAACAGAATAGAGGAAGAATGTTCTTTAACAGTAGTGTGTGCTTTAGTCCTCAAGGTCAATAATATGCTATCATATGGATAGAAATAGACATAGGAGAAGTAGGAAAGATTCACTTCTGAAATGAAACTCTGAAAATTTTCCTAAGTTATAGAGCACATGAGAATATATTAAATCATAGTAAGAGGAGTATCAGCCAGTGATATTAACACCATGACCTGCTCCTCCTCCTTCTTGTCCTGAACAGATATAATTAGAATCATGCTCCAGTCAGGTTGGCTGTGGTCGAGGTGAGGCTGTCTCTCAGCTCTCTGGGTATCTGCATCCCTTGAACTGGGCATGCCATCAGTATATGAAGCTCCGTGCTGCAGAAGCTAAAGGCCAGGTGAGTTCCATTGAAAGCCAGGGCCTCTCTTCCTCTCCCCGCCTCCACTCTGAGGGCTGACAGCCAACTCTAGGTGTGGCAGGCTAGGAGGACTTGGGTTTTTGTCTTAACTCCAGCTCACTCATTGGCAGAGTTTTCCCACTGGAGAAGCTGAGAAGACAAGAAGCTAATGCTTCTAAGTGCCCTTTAAAAAAATAAATTTAGAGTGTCACTCAAGAAGCAAGACACTCTCTATGTCCCCAGCGTTGGGGCACTAGTACAGCAATCTTGCCCAGGTTATAAAATAGGACCTGAGCAAATGGAGGTGCTACTTTTTTCATAATTAATTTCACTTGTGTAAATATGCAAGATATTTTGTTGGTTTTTTTCAGGTTGCTGTTTGGCTTAGGGGATATATTATTGCTAAGTGTATAAGACAATAACATCATTTGTGTCCCAAATATTATAAAAGCTCATGTCTTGAAGCCTTGGTCTAAAGCGCAGCAGTATTTAGATTTTAGGCATTGTTTCATTGGTGGGTTAATTTATTTATGAATTCATAACTTAATGAGTTTGGGGGAAAAGGGCTTTTTTAGAAGTGCATTCATTTTTTTACTGCCTGGCAGTGACTAGGTAAGTTGTCTCTGCTAAAGTGAGCTCTCCTTCACTATAACAAATACGCGGATGACCAAATTATAAAGTAAAATGGTTAACCTGGATCACAGTTTCAAGGGGTTTAGCTGATGACCAGTTGGCTCTATTGGCTTTGGCCCTGTGGTGGCTAATCACAGAGGGAGAATAGGACAGCAGCCTGCTCACCTCCTGGCCAGCAAGAGAAAAGGCAAGGCATTAGGGTCCTGATATCCCATTCAAGGGCACAGTTTTAATGATCTGAAGACCTTCCCCTAGGCCCCATTTGTTGAATCTGCCACCAAATTGCAAAAGTGCCAAAAAGGTGACAAAACTCAGTGTGAGTCCTTGGGGGGCACACTATCACAGCCCTAAGGCTTTCTGTGGTCACGTAGTCTGTGGTTTCCTAGCACAGCTATAATAGTCTGCACCCTTGCCCGAAGATGAACACATGCTGCCAAGAAGCTCGATTTTAAATACACATCCACACAACAAAGTCCTTATCTCTGATGCAAGAATCAAGAAGATGATTATACAGTTAAGATCAGAAAAGTCTTTGAGCATCTCAAGCAAGAAAAGAGCTTATAGAACGTTATAGTTCAGGGAGGGTCCCATCACCTTTACTAAAGCTAGGGATACCACAAACTTCTCTGTCTTCTTTCCAAATATATGTACTTCTCTTCACAGTAAAGTGTCTGCTGTGTTTCAGAATGTGAACCTTGAAGCCAGAGGTATGCAACACTTGCTTTCCACCAGCATTATAGTAGGGAGAAACTGTATGTGAAGTTTGTTAGTATTACTTATCAGAACAAGCAGACTATATTCCATCCACATTATACCCCAACCTCATCATCTTGAGTATTAAATTTCTCAGTGACATATGGAAATATTTAGGGTACAACAAAGGCAG
>NDGM011174322.1:0-15250 GCA_002564305.1 Octomys mimax | reverse complement strand
AGACCTTATTTCTTCTCTTGGAGGTTAGGGAAAGTGAATACTTTCTTTCCCCAGGGAAGATAAAATAGCTGAAAAAAATTTATCAGTTTTATACTTTTACAATAAAAGGTCTATCACTGAACTCCACAGATAAGAGATGAGATTGTTTTTACATGAATTTAATGAGTCTTTATTAAAAGATAAGGAGTAGCAAAAATCATGGTAATTTGGTCATAATAGGTAAGTTGCTATTGTCAAAGTCTCACATGAAGGGACACTCCCCAGGTCAACTAGTTAGAATATGGCACTGGATTTTTGCTTCTCCATGCCCACTGCAACCAAGATTTACTGCTTTGGGGATCTGAGACAGCCCAATGCTAATTTCAGCTTGTATGCTGGCGAGGGTCTTAGCATCACGTGTTGTACCATGTTCAACAGGAGAGTATAGTACATCATGAGAGTATTTGACTCTTTATAGCTCAAAAGAACATAGCTCTGTGGAACAAGGCATACTTAGGAGGCAACTGTCAAGAGACCACAAATTCTGATGCCAGGAAGATTTATCTCAATACAGTGGTGTTCAAAAGGGTTGACAGCTTTCGAAAGCTTTTCTCTTGCTTTATTTTGTTTTGCTTGTAGAAAGGTATGCTGTAGCAGGCAACTAGATCTTTAGCAGCAAAATTTCCAGAGTTCCTATCATTTTAAGAATCAGCTTCTTATCCCAGGCACAACATCTAGGCCAGCCCTGCCCCCAGGTGTGCTGAGCCTGTGACTGAGACAAGGCATGATGGTGCACACCTGTAACACCAGCCCTGCAGAGGCTGAAAACAAGAGAATCACTATGAATCCAAGCTGCAGTGAGACCCTGTAACAGCCAAATACATTTTTTAAAAAGCCAGCTTCTTTTATCACAATTTATCAAAATTTCATAGTAGAAATATGCATTTCTGCAGATCTGACAAGGCAAAGGAGAAACCACGTGGTGGGCCCAGAGAGATCAGAAGCCCTTCCCTAGATATGTCTACAGGGGCTTGACACTGCTTCGGGGAAATGCATGGGTCTCTCCTTATAAATTACTTTCCTTCCCAGACTCAGCCTTTTGCTTTCTGTCTAAGGAGGCATCACAGCTGCATGCCATTTTCAGATGAGGCATACATTTGAGTAACTGCTGTGAATATAAGAGATACTGAATATAAGGTGATCAGGGCATGCTACGTGTCTTTAGAGGGGATACAAGGCATGCTGCCATCCATTCTAATGAGTGCAATCAAGGAGGTTTACACAAGACATTATGCCCTGTCAGATGGCTGAACAACACATTCTGGCCTAGGATGAATTATGCAGGCTTCTTCGAGAAGACAGTATCTGTCATGTTTTAAAAGTGAATAGAAGTTTCTAAGGCTAAGAATGGAGACAGGAACGAAAAGAGAGAGAATACAGTGTAACTGTAGGCACAAATGCCAAAAAGGTAGGTATGCTTAGAATAGTATGTTTGCAAAGCCTCTTATTTCAGTGTTTAGGGATAATGGGTGGAAGGCTGTTAAGTGGGGTTAAAGGGTGTAAGGATGAGTTGGAAATGTGAAGATGCTGGCAGAGCCAGAAAGCTTCGGAGAACACGGCATTAACCACCAGGACTCATGCTAGACACCAGTAGTCTTACTATGCGGGGGTTTTGGTGGTGATGTTGTCTGGTTGTTGTGGTTTTTACCAACACAGTGGTTTTCTTTTCTCTTCTTAATTTGTGTTAGAATATCTCTAAGTAGGTACACTGACCACTTTCTCCTATTTAAAGAAGCTTTCAATAAAATATATAAAGAAGTAAAATATATAAAGAAGCTTTATATGTTCTAATACTTTGTTAGGTCCTAAAGACATTTGAGTAGTAATAAAAGGTAACCAGAGGATTTTAGGTGGGTTTGACAGGTTTGTATTATAGAATTCTTACTCTGGCATCAATGGCTATTACAACTGCAAAGGGGAGAGTTGGGCGGAAGGCAGATCAAGTTCATACTGGAGCAGTAATAGAGATGAGACATGGGCTAAAATGCTTGTTTAGGCAAAGCACAGTGGGCAGGGTTTGTGATGGCCCCGCCCCCAGGAAGCACTGAGTTGGCGATTGAAACTGGGTGTGGTGGTGCACGCCTGTAATCCCAGCGTTTGGGAGGCTAAAAACAAGAGAATCACTACAATCTACATAGTGAGACCCTGTACTAAACACATNAAAAAAAAAAAAAAAAAATAGAATTAAAAAAAAAAGATGAGACATGGAGAAGTTCTCAAGTAAAGATGCAGGAGACTGGCTGGAAGCGACACATTAAGGAAATCTTCAACAACTACCCAATAATGGCTTCCCTGAGACAGTCTGCTGAGCACTAACAGTTTTGGAAATGAATGGCTTTGTACACTTGGGAAGAGGATCAATTAAGGCCAAAGAATATATAGTACACTAAATTCAAGACTGAGAAAAGTTGAGATTCAGATTAATAGGTTGATGAGGTGGTCCACAAGTAGTAGAAAACAATGGATGAATAGGAAAATTAACTAATCAGAATTGTGGAATATGGAGTTGTTCGAACACAGAGATGCTATTACCACTGATGTATACAGAAAGAAGAGGAAGTTAAAGGTAAGTAGAGGGAACTATGGGTAAAAACAATGTTAGGAGACATGAACTTAGCATGATGAAAAGGACTGGAACACTGGATTGCAAAAAGCAGAGATCAAGTGTCAATGGCTTGCCTAATGTAGAAAGTAGCAGTAGTTGTGCTTGCTTCATTTCCGACTCAGGTCTACTGGCTTTCTGCGCAGGGGACCTTTAATTTGGAGAGACTGTCATGTCCCTTGCTATATGTCTTCCAGCATAACACTATGTAAAGAGTGTCAGAATTTACACCTATCTCTTGTTTTCCTCAAACAGCCATTTCCAGAGCGAACTACAACAGGAAATTTCCTCTTCAAAAGATCATCTCTTTGGCTAGTGGAGCTGACTTTGTATTAAGGGCATAAATACCGCAGTTGTAATGAATTCCTGAGGGATACGAGGGACCCCACCATGTACTTCATGTTGGAAAGATTATCAGGATTATATTAGTATACAATTAAGAAAAGTGAGATAGTAGTTGATTTGATTATGAAGGTAAAAGTGTTTGTAAGGGCAGAGAATTGTAAGCATGTTAAACTCCAAAGTATACCCACTTGTCTGACGATCTACAGATTTTACCAAGTCCGCATTCTGGACTTAGATAAGAACTCATGAGTATGTTTTTGGATTGTGAGGAATAGAAGTTTTCTATATTGTTCCTAACTACATTTAGAAAGCAAGAGCAAATGACCCTAAAAGCACTATGACTTGAAGAAGCACGTTAAGGCCTGGGGTGTGGCTTAGTGGTAGGGCTAGAATGTACAAGTTCCTGGGTTCAGTTCAGGATAATGGAGAGAGAAAAAAAATAAAGCACTTGATATGAAGTGGAATGGGAGATGTTATCAGAGCAGATGGAAAATCTAAAGGCAAAAATGATTAGGAATAGGAAAGCGATTCAGAAAAAGGGACAGAAAGGTCTTAGCTGGAAACCTACAGTTCATTGATCAGTGTGTGGACAGTGTCCATCTCACTGGTGGTGTTCCTTTCATCATCTGATGACTGTTTATTTCTATTTAAACACAGCTTTTTAAGTGCCTTTGATGGATACTGTTACTCCCAAAGAATGCTAGCTGAAGGGGGAAATCAGTTCAGAACTTGAGAAAGTGGTTGAAGTTAGCACTAGAATTTTGTTTTTTTAAAGTTATGAAGGGGAAAGACATGTTCTTATTCTGAGATTCATCTACACACCTCCACATACTCAAAAGTACAGCTGAGAATATACAACAAAAACAAGAGCACTCATAAGACCAGGCTAGGGAAAAATTGTAGGTAGAACACAGTATAATATATAGCAAGTCTGGCTGGTCCACCCCCTGGTGGACCTCTGTTGTGCTAAACTTTTAGAAGAACTTCAGTTTGCTTATGGGAAGAGCTCCCACAATGGCCACCAGAGGCAACCTTTCAGCCTGTAGAGAAATAACAATTTTTTAATTATAAGAAAAACATCCCATTGCTATCCTTGATCTGCTGTGTCCACTAGGTAAGGGAAAACATAATCGCAAACAATGCACACATACTGCCGCTAGACTCTACAGCACTGCTCACATACCTTTCCAAAAATACAGAGATGAGATGGCTGTAAAATGTTAGGTCATCACCTTTACCACATTTAATATTAGAAGTGAATCAGCAAAAATGAGCAAAACAGCTGAACAAAGAGGTACATACCTGTACTCCCTGCACTCTGGAAGGCTGAGCCAGGAAGATCACAAGTTTAAACCCAGTCTGAGAAACTCAGCATGATTCAGCTTTAAAAAATGGGAAGGGGATGTAGCTTCATGGAAAAGTTCTGCATGTCCACTAATACACACACACACACACACAGAGGAACATTTCAAAAGTACTGTACGTTTTTGTCTAATTTTAGTACACAAGCCAATGACTTCTATAAACAGCACAAAAGAGTAAATAAAAGTTTATTGTGGTCATTCTATCAATAATAAAAGATCACTTAGAATGTCGTAAGAATTATGTCCTGACTATAAAAAGTATATAGTTTGGTTATTAGAAAGTTTATTATTTACTTATAGCCATATATGAGGGCATGAAAACTGAGGAAATTTATAAATTTATTTCCAATTATCTTGCTAAAAACTCAAGAGGCCATGACTTTAGTTTTCAGAGCAGAGGTCTTAAACTTACCTGCGAAGATGATATCTTCCAGTATTTTGTGGTGACTGTGCCTCCAGTTAGAGAACTTGGAGTATCAAGACTAAGTGATGCAGATTCCTGTACCAGTCCTTAAGTGGTGAAGTAGTGTTTCTCTCTTTAAACTTAAGAGATAAACAAAAAAAATACTGTGGGCTTAATGATGAAAATTTAAGACTATTTTCTGTAGCCAAGTAAATTAGTGTAGTGTTCCCAGTAGTAGGCAATTTCAGAATCATTTTTGTTGATGAAATTCTATTAGCAAGACTAAAACAGAACCTTGCATAGCACAAGTAATTTTAGTTGCCCTGATACTCAAAGATTAAAGTCACTACTTCCTAATCAACAATTGTTACCTGGGGCCACTCTCAAAAAAATCATTCTCATGCAATTTGTTACTCAACAACATTGCTATGCTTTTTCACCATAAAAATACGTCATTTAAATCTCATTCTGCTGGCAGCATTTCTGCATACTATAAGGGGTAATTACACAACAATGTAGAATGGAGGGGTATATTTCTAAATATTGACTGACTGTCCTAGGGATGGAGCCCATGGCCTTGCAAAGGTAGGCAAGCCCTCCATAACTCAGCTATCTTGCCAGTCTACTTGGATGCTTTTAGACATGACCTTGTTAGGTGTATAGATTACAGTAGGCCTACATCAGAAACATTCTTCCTAAATTATTAGTATGTCTTTAAAAAACTCCTAGGTAATCACATTAGAAGTACCCAGGCTTTTGATTACCTAGACTTTTATATACATACAACTAATTTTTAACTACTCATAACCTGCATATAATGTAGTACATATATCCACATATGTATGTGTTCAGGCACATATAGATTCACTTTTAGAAAATTACATAATTTTGTTTAAATATTCATAAACATTGGATAGGCCAGCAAGACAGCTCAGTGGACTAAGCACCTGCTTAGGCAAGTGTAGGGACCAGGGTTCCATCCCTGGTACTGAATGCTGTGCAAGGCCTGCCCTTGGACTACGGGCATAGTGTCACATGCCTATAACCCCAGCTCTGGGGAGGATGAAAATAGTAGGATCACTACAGATCTGAGCTGCACAGTGAGACCCTGTACCAAATACGTTTAAAAAAAAACAAACCCAGTGATCATTTATCTAATAAAATCATTTGTGTATATTATATGTGTGTGTGTTCTATTTTTAAACACTGTATATTGCAGTTAAAATCCAGTTATAATATCAGGAGTGATTATTCAATTGCACTGTTGGGGCTAAGCTTTTAATTGCCCTGTTTATAAATGCACCAACATACTAGTCACTTTTTTCTTTTATTTTTTTGAAAAGGACAAAAACATCTTTGAAATCCTATTGTCAATTTCATCTAGGACTTTTACACTTATCGAAAACCATAAATCAAACCCAAAAATAACACTCATTTCAAATCAGAGACAATGCATTTCTTCTCATTTATTCAAATTCACTGCAGGAAGTAAACACTAAAAGATTAAAAAACAAAACAAAAAATTCACACTGCAGTATGTACAGTTCGACATCACATGAAGAAATTAAATTTCCAACAAAAATGACAAATTATATTACTGAGCAGATTGCATCAAAACTGGTGTAAACCTCAGAATTCTTACCATAAATGGTAATGAGTCTGTATTCCAGTATTTGTTAATACAGGAATACTCCTGGTATATTATGTTTGTTGCCAGTGGGATTTAAAAATTCATGAAAGTACTTGTGTGAACTCTTTATGTTGAAAAGTAGTTGATTAGATTAAAAAAATTAAGACCCTTGGATTCAAAGCACATTCTTTCACAAAGCTTAAGCCACAGAAGTCATGTCCAGAAATGGAATACTGCCGTGTTGGGATGAACATCAGATCTGACTTGTGAAGACATTTTGCCAAATGCACAGATGCACAGGGTCCCCCATGCGCTTTTCATGCAGCAAGTAATCACAACTTAAATAAAAAGTATATTCTATACATTTGTCCAGACTTGCAACTGTATACATACATGCACAATTTTTAAACCTGTCTGATTATATTTACACTTATACATGGAATATACAGGAACCAAAGAGATTAAAAGGCTTTTCTGTTGCTTTAGAACAATACAAAATATGTATTTTTCATTAAGGAAATCACTATTTACATCACCTTTAAAAACCAATTTAAACATCTTCATGTAACAAGTCTATATATATATACATATCATATATATATATATATATATATATATAAAATATATATACTCTCACCAGTTTACTCTCCTATAAGATGCAGCAGAGAATAAACAGGCAGTATTACTTTACTGATGTCAATGAGAGCTGCAGTACCCTTTCACAAATGACTTATTAGGGAGACACCGTCTAGATATCTAAAATAGTCCTTGAGAATGTGTGTATGTGTACCCTTGTACCTACAGATGCATAAAGAGAGTTAATTTGTGGATGTATGCCCTTTCTCACTGCCCTTCTTTAGAATCAGTCTGAACTCAAATTGGGGACATTCTCTAGTAAATAAGAACAGTATTCTTCGTGGTCAAATTCATTTATCCATCACTTATTTGCATTCCTTTGTTAACAACAAAAAAACTAAACAAAAAACAAAGACAGACCCCCACCCCCACCCTAGTGCTGGCTCTAGATGTTCTTTTCCCTAACCAAAAGGTCACTCCCTGGTAAAACATCCGTATGCTCTTGAACCAGGGCGAGTACCAGTATTTCTTTCTGACATAGCTCTAAGGCTCTAGGTCTTTCACAATGACCAAGAAAAAAGAGCTGTAAAAGCTTATTTATGTAATGTAGACAAGACTGTCACAATATGGACACAGAGTACAGTATATTCACTGGCCAGTGGAATTTTAATGTCAGAATAAGCATGAGCCTTCACCTCCCTGTGATGGAGCATAAGATTTGCTCTTGTAATTGTATTATATATCCAGTAACTATTTACAAATCATTTTGACAAAAAAATAATCATTTAGGGTTTTAGATTATATTAGGAAATAATGTCCATTTTTAATATAAAAACCTTAGAAACAACTTCAAGTAGCGCATTTCAAATTATTTCCTTCTAGTTAATAGTTCATTATACAATAATTTTTGATAGATCAGTTGGCTCACAATAGAAAACAAAAATACCTGGTGAATGAATTGTGAATTGTAAAATCTGAACTTTAAATAGACTTGTTTCAAGTTTCAAATGTCATCTGGCTTTAACATAGAAAGTTTTCCCAAAACTGTTTGGATGTTTACTTTTAAGCACTATTTGAAAAGAGTTAGTCTAATGGAGCAGACAGAGTACACCGTCATGGATATGTGCCCTTTATACAATTTGCTTTAGTCTGAGTTCAGTACCTTTCTTCCGTTTGAACTAAATGTTTTAATCTTTGTTGGCATTGTTCTTAGGACAATGGTTTCAATAGAAGATAAGGATGTATTCAGGAGAAGTTTCCAAACCACCCTGGAATCACCTGAGTTTGGTAAGTGGCTCTGTCATTCCAGCTCTAAGGCTAATTAAGTAGATGTTACTTATTAGAACAAATAAATAATCAGATTTTCCTGAGATGTTGAGCCAGATATGAAAGTTGTCCCCTCCACCCAATTTTTTAGTCATAAAAAGTATTCTGAACCTGATTTCCAAAGACATAACGGCAATATAGAACTACAATATTGCAAATTTTAGTTGATGTGTGGCTGTACTGGGGAAAATAGACATCAAACATCCTCTTTACAGTCCATGATCTGAGAAAGTCACCAGCAATGGTTCTCAAACATCAGTGTGCAGAAGAAACACCTAGGAAACTTGTTAAGGTGCAGAAGCAAGATTCCCAGGTCCACTCTGCAGCGGTCCTTGTTCTGCAGATCTGAGATGCTGCCTATAAATCTGCACTTTAAAACAAGTGTTCCTGATGATTCTAATGTCGGTGGTCTGAGTACAGCTTCAGGAAATTCTAGTTGTAAGACTCACAGGTACCACAGGAATGGTGAGAATTAATTTTACAAAGAGATGGTGAAAAACTGTCCAAAGAAAACCATTTTGTTTCTGTTAAAAACAATTTCTTAAATAGTCAACTATTCAGAAAACCACCTGAAGATGTGTTAACTTTCCTAATTCTGTAAAAGGAGGGATATTTAGTAAAGTAGTTAAAATACAAAAATTGAAATCTGCCCTTTTTTGTTTTTAAAGATCTATCAAACTTTCCTTGATTGTAATCAATTTTTACTAAAAAGTACAACGTTTAAAGAAATACATATTGAAAAGGCCTGGGGTGGGGCAGACACATAGGGAACCAGAAAACCCCTTCCAAGAGTTAAAAATAAACATTCATTTTTAGCAAAAGTGAAAAATGTGAGCTTTTTTTCTAAGTTATGTTTAATTGGATAATGAGATGTTTTAATTTGATAATTATTCTTTATGGAGTTAACAGTTTGAACTTTAAAAACATGGGTTAATGTAGGCTGACATCTGAAGTGCAAAAGAAAGTACCCTAATAAAGGCAGCAAAATGCATTAATCCACTGTGGATGGAATTGTACATTTTAATGTATGCCTCTTATGTATGACCATAAAAGAACTTCATTCGTAGGCTACTCACAGTTGTTATATGATGCATACAGCAATGTTAAAACAACCAATTGCTATCTCAAGAGAGTTTTCTCATGATATCTAATGTTAAGCAAAAATTAGTATGCATATTTAAACATCACCAGTAACCAATACTTTTCAAAATGAAAAAAGTTTCAATTATATCATGCTTTTCTCAAATCATGCTCTTATTTATACAGATCTCAAGTTCATACTAATTGGTTTTAAAAAGAGCCAAAGCTGGATGGCAGGTATATTTTATTCTGATTCTTTTTTAATTGTCAGCACGTTTCCCATAAGTCCATAAGCTTCTCCATTTGCACTGTGTGGGCAAGGTGTATTATTTCCCATATGGCTATTGTAAGGGCTTCTTAAATTAAAGAAAGAAGCTTTAGTTTCTGCAGCAGGAAGTAACTCTTCTTTGATTGCTACCTGTGAGACACTTTCAGCAGATGAAGACTCCCTCCAAATGTCCTTGTCCTGTGATTCTCGACTGGTTACAGAGTTGCCTCCTTTCTGAAGCATGTAATACAGTATTGGGTTAGTTTTGGTCAGTCTTGGGGAGTCTTTCTCATATTCATTCTTATCCACATCTGTGATAACCCACTTGATGGGTCCCTGCTCACTGGGCACGGAACAGCCATTCAAAAGCCCAGGTTCTGGTCTAGAACAGCCCAAGTGCTCAGGGAAAGGAGGGCTTACAGGAGTTTTCGCCACTCCTGGATACGAAAATGTCCTAGTATCCACAGAACTGTTTGGCTGAGTGGAACCATACATCAGTCCATTTAATGAAGACATGGTGAAGTCAATCTTACTGTTAGTCACATTATGTTTGTGCCCTTTCTTTTTATTTTCAACAACAGAATTACTCCTGTGTGGGGACAAATCTCGAACACAATTTTCTGAAAGCAGTAACTGTTTTAGAACATTGAAGCTTTTGCTCTCTCTGGCCCAACCTCTCTGTTCACTTTCACTGGCTGAACCATGACCAGCAGGATACTTGAACTCAAGATCATTTCTGCTAAATTTCAGCTCTTCCTGGTTAAGCAAGGACCCATACAGTACTTCTGGAGTACTGTGATTACTTGCAGCTTCAACAAAATTGCTTTTCATCTTTTTAAATGAATTTTCTAATGGTTCAGTATAAAGTTTCCTTTTCTTGGGGACCATGCAAAGACTCTTTGATTCTAGAGGTGTCAGTTCACTATTTCTGTGACTTTTATCTGGATCATCTGTCAGGTAACTCTCTTGATTCTGCCTCAGCAATCTACTTAACAGACCATTCTTGGAGAAAGAAAAATCTTGAGGTGAAATGGGCTCTGATTTAAAGTCCTCGGGCGCAGGTAAGGCAGGTGTGCTTCTCTGCAGTGGGGGAGCCGTCCCCAAGGATGGGGTGCTCGGGGCATCGTGGCTCAGACGCACATCTGTATTATGCATATGTAAGTCATCACAAGGCTCAGATTTTATTTTCACCATCAGTATCTGTTCATTTAAAGGTCTCTCTGTATGTTCCTGAGCACTTTCGTCCCTTATTTTTTCTCTCTTTTCACTCTTACCTTTGTTGGGATTTCCCAGGAGCAACTGAAGGACAGTGCGTCTTTCTAGCAGATTTTCTATTTCAGAACCAGAAAATCCTGCTTCAGGACCAGCTAGTTGACCACTGAATGCTTTATTTTCTTCACCTGCATTTGCTTTATTTGAGAGCAGAGGGCTATTTAATCTATCGATCATACCTATATGTTTATCTGTGTTTATACTTAGCAACTGTTTGCTGGGTCTCGGCTCTTCCACTGACATTGAAGACTGCATTCCACATTGTGCCAAATTTTGTAACAGTTTACTGGCACTAAAAGTTGCAGAATTTTGTACAACTTCATTTTGGGCTGTTTTCTCTCCTTGTAATTCTTTGTGTTTTGTAAGGTCCATCAAGTGGTTAGATGCAGTATTTGTTTGCTTTTCAGCCTGAGCACTACAGGCATACGGTGGGGAATTCCATTTGATGACCATAGAATGTTGAGAAAGATTGATGGGAGACTCTGCTTTGGTCGATGTAAGTAATGGTGGAGTGTTGACTGGAGTAGTCCTATTTGTACTGGGGCTCTCTATTACAGAAGTCCTTGTGTAATTTTGTGTATTAAACTTTGTCATATCACTGTGTACTCCCTGAGGGCTGGTGTTTTTTTCTGCATTGTCTTCATTCTTATGGCCAAGTAGTAACTGAAGAAGTGTAACTTTCTGATGTGAATTTAGCTTAGAATTTTTTGAGGTATCTTGCTCTTCTTTGATATCTACATCTGGGACTTTTGGATCCCAAGTGTTTAGCAAGGACTGAGTTAAGTTATCAAGAGAAACAGGTTGGTCACATTCAGGTTTCTCAATCCGGTGCTTGCAAGACAAGTCAATGGGAACACAGTTGGAATAGGAACTTTCATCACCACTGCTGTCATCTGTGAAACTGGGATTGTTATCTGAATATTCATCGATAGTCGTAGGTGTGCTACTATCCTCAAAAATACTTCCTCTCTCATTCTGATTGTGCCCATTCATTGGCTTAGGCATGGTCTGGCTTTTAAGAAGATGTAAAAGCAAACTATTACTAGTAGCTTGTTTTATATTGTTTCTTTCCAGCGAGTTCTTATAGCCTGAATTTTTTGGGGAAGAAGGAACGATGCCCACTGGGTTCTGAAATGCTGCAGCATTGTTTCTGTTGCTTGATGATGTTCTGGCTTGACCATTGAGATGGCCTGACATTCCTTTTGAGAGCTGAAAACTGCCCATGTCTTTCTGGCCATTTTCTTGTAATCTGGCTATAGCAGCAAGTCTTTCACTTGCTGCTTGATTTGCATTTTGTGTCTTTAAAGCATGTTCCCGAGAATACTGTTGCAGATGGGCTTCACTAGAAAGGAGCAATGCTAACTGGCTACAAGCAACACTAGGTTTAGGTGAGGTGGCAGGGCTAGCTCTTTTCTCCACCATGCTTGCAACAGCCTGTAATCTTGCAGCACATGACAAGGGTTCACTCATAGCCTTTGTTCCACTTTGTCCAGCACCCTGGGGTGACTCTACAAACCTATCTCTGATGAGGTTTTTAGTTACATCAGGAAGATTTGTATCAGGCTTTTGATCTTTAGCTTTATTTTTCTTCAACAAAGTTTTTAAGTGACTTGATGCAACACCATAGCACCTTAAGTCTTTCTCTACTTTTAAAGAATCGTGGCTGAGGGCGTATCCTTGCTCTTTGAGGCTCTGTCTAATTTGCTGTGACAGAGCAACAGTCTGAAGCCTAGAGCTGAATGACTGAAGCAAAGAGGCCAGTAATGTGCTATCCTGTTTGCCTTTAGGCACATTGTCAACCATGCCAGCCAGCAAAGCTTCTTTCTTTACATTTAGGTTCACGATGGAATCAGACAGCCTCTTCCGCTTTGCTGCATTCCAGTCCTCAGAAGACTGCAACAGCCTGGCTTTTTTGAGATGCAGCATGCCAGATCCCTGGTATGTATGTGTATTGAGAACTGGCCCATTACTTTGACAGGTGGGAAATGCACTGCCTGAAATTTTAAAGTTCTGATCCTCTTCATTGTGCCCAGCAGACTTTTTGTCAATGGCAGTACCTGATCCCCCTGCTGCTTGATGCATTAGTAATCCTTCTAAGTAAGTTAAAACAATAGAATCCTGCTGCACATCAGAGCCAAGCTCTTCTCCATGAGTCATGTTCAACAGAAGTGCTCACAAGGGCTTGGTTTCTGTTCACTTTGAAGAATGATTTTCTCTAGTTGAGTGGTATGTAACTTCAATAAGTGAGAGACAGTTTATCACCTTCGATAGCAGTGAGATAAAGAGGTCTTGTTACATTCTGACCAGGATTTCTTCTGCCAAACAAAAGATAACAGGTATAAAACTCCAAAGCAGTCTGACCCCAGGGATGATCAACTTCTAAGTACTTGGTAGCAGAAATACTCTTTAATACATAGGTCTGGAGCAGCAAGTAGATACAATTCTTAGTGAATATGCTGCTTTTCTTTCTTCATCTTTTATTCTTCATTAAATGGAAGTATCAGTGTTCTAAAAAAATAAATAAGAACAGTTTAAGCAATACAATACTAGCTTCAGGCTATGACAACCAAATGCAAAAGAATATATACATATATTCTATATAAATACAATATGCACAAATATATGCATTATAGTCACATCTTTAGTAATTATTGCTATCTCTATTAAATTAGAAAGCCAATGATTAATCCATATGGTTAACATGATCCAATCATTTAGAGAAGAAAAAATATTTTAATGTTGTAATTCTCTTCCAAAACCTAGGATCTACAATTTTGATAAGCACCTGTCTGCAAACTACATGAATGTAAAGTCTATCACTGTACAGCTCCATGTGAGGGACTCAGTTAGCTTCCTTGCTGAACATATCAGGAAAAACAAAATAAATTGCTTTGCAAAAGGAAATCGGAAGTGTATAAAGTCAACTTATTTGCTATGTCTGCTGTAGAGTTGAGATCAACAGAAATATTCACTTCTGACCTCACCTGACAGCACATACTCAATAAGTAATTTTTAGAATTTCTATTTTCAAAGAAATGAAAGCCCCAAAGACTTCCAGACTGTGAGCCTGTGGGGAGTGCCAGTCTGAGGAATATTAACAAATAATAAGCAGCTTAATCTTCTTTCTCCTACTTTCCTCTGCCAAGAAAATTCTGACTTGTTTTCAGGTAATGGGAGGTATCACAAAAATACACATTTTTTCCCCATTTGTACACATCTTTAAATTAATGACATGTTGTAGAAAAGATATTTTTCTTTCTTAGTGGTACAAAAACAAGGCTGCATTTTATAACTCATAATATATTAGAGAAAACTGGGAGCTATACAGTTGTGCAGGCTGAGACTGTGGACCCGCGACCAAGCATCCGAGGTAGTGAATAGCTCCTCAAGTTTGCAGGAAAAAAAAAAAAGGCCTCCAATAAAACAACACTGTAAAAAATGGGAAAGAAACAAAATGGAAAAAGTAAAAAAAGTTGAGGAAGCAGAACCTGAAGAGTTTGTGGTAGAAAAAGTACTGGACTGACATGTAGTGAATGGGAAGGTGGAGTGTTTTCTGAAGAGAAAGGGATTTACAGATGCTGACAATACACAGGAATTTGAAGAAAATTTAGATTGTCAGAGTTAATTGAAGTATTTCTTAATTCACAAAAAGCTGATAAAGAAAAAGATGGTACAAAAAGAAAATCGTTATCTGACAATGAATCTGACAATAGCCAAGTCAAAGAAAAAGAGATGCTGCTGACAAATCTAGAGGTTTTGCTACAGATCTTGATCTGGGAGCACATAATTGGCACCACAGATGGTAGCAGAGAGTTATGTTTTACATGAAATGGAAAGATTCAGATGAGGCTTATTTGGTGCTGGTGAAAATACAAAATGTCCTCAAATCATAACTGCTTTTTATGAAGAGAGACTAACTTGACATTCTTGTCCAGAAGATGAAGCTCAATAACTTCTATCATTTATACATATATAAGTGTGGGGAAAAATATTCTAATGAAAATCCAGTTTAATATGTTAGTTTGTTAGGTTTTGTTTGTTTTGCATCTATAGCACTGGTTACTTTGAGCAAATAAATAAAGCTTTGGTAGCTGCTTCCTTTATCAGAAAAGAGCATTTGGTAGCCTGACATACTTCTGCTTCTCTAAATGTTGGGTAGAACTGTCCATAGTCCACATCAGAACTCATGTTTAGCTCATATGCTTAAGGACCATTCTGAGGTTTTTGATTGTGTATGTATAAAGAAAATTCTTATGCAAGTGTTTTTTGTTTTTTAATTTTATTTATTTATTTGTGTGTGCGTGTGTGTGTGTGGCCAGCTCAGCCCACCAGGGGGCGGGGCTGG
>NDGM011174320.1:0-10223 GCA_002564305.1 Octomys mimax | reverse complement strand
ATTTAGTCATTGATTTATTCAACCAGTATTTACAGGCTAATTAGGCATTCAGGCATGAGGATATTTCAAGGCTTATGTTGAAAATCACATTCAGAGTGTTTCTTAGTTCATGCTTCTCAAGGGAGTCCATTTGAATTCCAAGGCAAAGTCTAAGAGTTACACCTCTTCACAGTTTTATAATAGTGTAGGAGGCAGTAATGCTGCATTGATGTGTGCTAGCACTACTGGAGACTTAGGAATTGCAGAGATGGAAGGAACACAGGCTCACATCCTGCCAGAGCCAACACTCTGAATCAGNTCCATGGTTAGGGCTCTACTAGAAGGGTGCATAAGCAAGATGGTAGCAGGTGTTTGGCCTTCCCATGAACTCAATACCAAGAAGTACCTTGCTAGATGAGAACAAAATAATCAAGTCTTTCTAGGGCAATGTTGATGTCATTTCTTAACTTTCTGAGACACTCCTAAAATTTCCCTAGGAAACTTACGTTGATACTCCGTGTGTACAGAAGTCAAAATTGATGTCTTAAACCAAATCGTGTCTTAGAATGCCAGAACTGGGAAGGATTTAGAGATCACTCAGGTCATTTAGTGAGGAATAATGAAATATCTCAGTGTCATAGAGGAAAATCATCCAGATCCATTCCTGTTATCTTTTATGTAAAAGACCTCTTCAGGTACCTGCTTCCCCTCCTGTGTGTGCTACAAGGACACATTCGCTCATACTTGCTTAAGTAGAACGTTTAGATAAGAGAGCATGACTCCCTGTTAGGTAAGGCTTTCTTTGCTTTTCTTTAGGGAAAAATCAAAGTAGTATAATTGAATCATTTCAGATATTACAAGACCAGTGCATGACACAATGGAACTGAATTCAGAACAGGAGCCTGGAGTGCTCACAGATTCCTCACATTGCTCTTTGCGGACAGCTGTGAGATTGCTTTTATGCTGAACCAGACACCAATTTATATCTCCAGTTTTTCAAAGAACTTACAATTTATCTTTGTATATTTAGGAAACCTTGCTCTGCAGAATGTATAAAAGAGAAAACAAAATGTTCTAGAAGTTTCCTTTGTAGCTAAAAGAGAAAGAATGCAGCAAAATTTGCAATTAAAACATTGAATTTGGAAGTGTAGGCCTTAAGAGAAAGGCTCTGTCCTGGCTTTGCAGTCGGAGAAACAACTGCATTCCCAGATCCTTGCGAAGACGCATAGCGATAGCCCTAGAGATGCTCTTGATACAGACTCACCAACTTGGACATCCGGCTAAACAACGTAACGAGGCCCTGATCAGATCCGTGCAGACAGAAATACAGGGCAGGTAGAAGGATCTGCTGGCACTGCCAAGAAGGGATTGGTGAGTTAGGGGAGAAAGAAAGGATTTTTCTCCTTTCACGAAAGAAGACTTCAGGCTTCTCCAGATGCCCAAAGCTTTTGTATTCAGTCACTTGGATGATGGTCTTAGGTCTAGAAAAGAGTGTTCTCGGGAGTTTTCCTGTGCGACATCCAAAGGAGATGGAAGCGACTGACCTGACAGCATGAAGTGGAAGACAGATGTGTGTGCATCTGGCGGCTGAGAAGGGCACATGAGGAAAGTGTCTAATGTGGAGTAAGCACTGACCTCAACATAACTGTGAATGCTGAATTAAAAAGTTCTGTGGATAAGTTTGAAATGATGGCAGCTTAATGGCTCCATAGCCCCCAGATCAGAACTGCCTTTGATCAACCTAGTGATCTCTGTCAATAAAGAGAATACAAATGCCCAGAAAGCCAAAATTAGCTTTTAGTTGGCTTTTTCTTTTCAGTAAACTAGATATCTATACCTGTAGGCAGGAACTGATTTGCTGAGTCCATGTAATAGTTCTTGGTGCCAACCACATGCCAGGCTTTGTGTTAGACTGAGGATATTTTCTTAAAAACCTTATATTTGATAATGAGAAAAATTAGAAATGAAATAATAAATTCTATGCAGTGTACCAGTGAGATATCAGAGTGCTGCAGCTGGTGCTGCTAGAAAGGATGTTAGCTGAAGAATGACCTGAGGGGGCGGATCTGAGAAGAGCACGAAGTAAACGACTGATTGGATTCTCGAGGGAACAATAGTTCCCACATAGGCAAGCCCTGTCAGGAAGCAGCAAGAAATATAGGATAAGTAAGCAAGGAGGAATATTCTGAGGGTGCTTACTGACAAAATGTCTTTTACTAAAAAACCCCCTAAAATTCATAACCTTTTGTTCCCTTCTTGTAATTCGTTAAGAAACTCCTAGAAAACAAAAGTAGTGATACAAGTTTTAATAAGTTGGAAAGTTTAACAATTAGGCATCAGGTAATGTAGAAGATTTGGTATACAATCTGTTCTATGTGAGATTTTACCACAAAATTTGAAATATAATTCAATTTTCAAACACTGACATAAGAAGGTGATAAGGTTTGGAAAAGTGCTTCTAGCTGGAGCCTATATGGTTTAAGAGGGGCCAGGGAGATACCTCAGTGGAATAACTGTTTGCCTGGCAAGCACAAGGTCCCAAGTTTGATCCCTGGTGCCACCGAAAAAAAAAAAAAAAAAAAAAGCTTAAGGTTTGCTAATGTCTGTTTCTAGTATGTATCACAACCTAGTATCTTAAACAACACACCTACTAGAAACTACACATGATGGGCCACATAACTGGAGTATGTGTGGATGCGCTACCAGGTGGGAAGACAGCATTAGGTTTTTATACGGATGAGGTTAGCATGGAGTTACAGAGCTCATTCTGAAGTCCACTTTTGGCCTTTGTGGCCTTCACTTTATGATCTGAGAGCTATGCAGGCAAAGGAGAAAGCAGGAGACAACGTATCTGTCCCGTCTAAAGATGAAGAGTCCTTTGCACTGATAGAGAGGAATGAAACGCCCAGCCTGAAAGGTTCCTGGATGAGTTCGTGTTCTCCAAGACCAAAGAATGAATTCTAGGACCAACAGAGGTAAGAGCAGAATATATTTACTGGTAAAGAAAGCTCCTGTCTGAGACAGGGACAGAAGGGTACCCCAGTGGGTTGCCAAGGAACCTGCCTTTTCTAGGAATTTTTATACAGCAAAACCATGAGGTGAGGCAGCCTAATGTGGAAAACATGGGAAAGCACAAGGTGCGCAGGAGGTGGGACAAAATGCTGGTGAACCAATAAGATTACAAGCACAATTGCTCAGGAAAAATTGATTAGATCCAGGACCAAATGGGGAAGTGAGTCACATAGCAGGAGCGCCTCCTGTAGGGGTTGGGTTAGCAACTCTTCCTGGCTTCCTCAAGGAGATGAGCAATCCCGGTGGATGCTCATCTTCAGGGAGGTCAGCATTTGTTTGATCTTTGGCCTTGGGATCTGGCCCACAGAGGGAGTGTCTGTCTCTCCCACAGTGGCAAGGCAGCCTGTCTCCCTTAGTGGCTCCCGAGGGCCTCGCCCTGTCCAACTGCCTAGGATCTTTCCATCTAACTCAGCTGCCTACAACAATAGGAAGGATGACAAAGGACTCTCAAGGATGGCAACTACAGCACAAGGATGAAAAGAAGTTACTTCCAGGATAATTTACCTGTCTTGGCTTTTAGAAGAAAGAATGAAAGAAGAAAATGCAATCAGTCATTCAGTTAATTGATCTTTTAGCTACAGGCTTGCTTTCTGCCAGATTTATAGCCTCAGTTCATATTGTTTGTGGCAATTCATGAGACATCATGCCCTCTCTTAATGAATGCATGCTCATCCAGGCCTTGAAGAAGCTGAAGTGATAAAGTTAATAGGAGTAGAAATACTGACTCACAGCATGGCAAACACACACACACACACACACACACTCAGTAGGAACAGTTCTACAAATATATGTTAGAATCACCAATTGTGGATTATAAAATTTGAATTTGGTTCAATAGGATTGAAAGGAGTAACAATTTTGGAGACCATAAAACATAATATGCCTGAAAATGAACCAAACAGGACTTCTCATTATAAGTAATTTGAAAGTTAAAAATTTGTTTATTTATTTTGTGTTTTAGTATAGGGTCTACAGGGTCTCACTACGTAGACCAGACTAGTAGTGATCCTCCTGTTTTCAGCCTCCCAAGAGCCGGGATCACAGGCATGCACCGCCACGCCCAGTCTCAATCACTGTCTCAGCGTGCCCCGGAGCAGGGTCGGCACAGCATGCTGGGGATCGAACTCCAGCTGCTGCGTCTGCCTAAGCAGGTGCTTTAATCTGCTGAGCTCTTTGGATGGCCCTGAAAGTTAAACATTTAAGGAATAGTTGAAGAGCAAATGATACACCTGAAACAAAAATCAATGAACTAGAAAAGAGACATGAAAAATTACTCAAAAGTACTACAGATGTTGAAAATGTAAAAAGGAAGAGGGCTACAGAGAGGTGAAAGGCAAGTATGCTAATATGAATCTAATTGGTATGATTGGGAATTAAGTAGGATCCCAAAATAAAGTAGTAGAACATATGAGAGGCAAGAGTAGAAGCAAGGATACCTGAGAATGTGAAAGAATTTTAAATAGTTTAAAATAAGAAATTCAAACATGTGAAGAAGTTAAGCACTTAATGACTCCTTAGTTCTAGTGAGACACACAGCTCCTGCACCGTGGCTTGTGGCCTCTCCCAGTGCAGCCATCAGGTGAGGCCAGGTTCCCACGCTGTTCTGCCTTTAACCACAAGAGTGCAACAATTTCTGGGCCTTGCTGCTCCATCTGGCTGTTGGACGCCCCAACTCCCCCCACTCCTGCCTTTACCAGCCCAGCCTGCAGCTTCACAGCCCCTCCTTACCTGAGGCCAGGCCAGGCAGACCTTCAGAGCTGTAAACCTGTCACCACGAGTAACTACCTTTGTTCAACTCACCCCTTCCCACCACAAACTCCGAATAACAACTCCCCTAACAGGTAAACGCAAAGTTGCTGTAACATTTGGTAAAATCCAAGGTTGCTGTAAGGATAGAAATCCTAAAGTACTCCAAGCAGGATACATAAAGGTAAAAATGCCTCCAAATTTGCAGAACACCAAAGGGGGATGGTTATACTCACACACAGAGAGAACAGATAGGTATCTGTGAAAGAACAAGTCAAGAGCAGCAGACTTCCCAACAGCAGTGAAGGAAGGATGGGGTCAGTGAAATACAGCTTTAGAAACTTGAGAGAGATAACTGCTAATCAAGAATTTTTAAATTTAATTTTATTTTTTATGTATTTAGTTCAGGGTCTACAGGGTCTTACTACACAGATCAGACTCATAGTGATCATCCTGTTTTCAGCCTCCCAAGTGCTGGGATTACAGGTGCACAGCACCACACCCATTTTCAGCCTCCCAAGTGCTGGGATTACAGGTGCACACCACTATGACCAGTCTCACTAGCTGTCTCAGCAAGTCCCAGGGGCGGGGCCAGCACAGTATGCCGGGGATCGAACCACTGGCCTCTATGTCTACCTAAGCAGGTGCTTTAATCTGCTGAGCTATGTGGTAGGCCCTAGTCAAGATTTTTATACTCAAATAAACCTCTGTTTCAAGAGTAAATGTAAAACTATTCCTAAGGTAAAAACTGATTCAATTTGTCAATAATCAGTCCTTACCAAAGGAATTATTTCACGTAGATAGGGAAGAAGCATCCCAGAAAGCAGTTCTCAAGGGAGGGCGCTGGGCAAAGAAAGTGTGATTTGTTGCTCCAGCTGGCCAAATGCTATACACGCAGAACAATGGGGCCATGTAAACCGAATGGGGCCACGTAAACCGAATGGGGCCACATAAGCCAAATGGGGCCACGTAAGCCGAATGGGGCCACGTAAACCGAAAAGAGGACAGAAGTAAAATACATAGGAATATTAACACAGATTTTGGGAACAGTGTAATCAGAGTCAACAGTGCCTAAGGCTAGCCCTCATTATTTGTGCCTACTGAAACCTGTGGGTAATGACTAACAGGCCATAAAAGTACTTGTTTAGCTTCCACAAATGGCAATGGCTCAAATAAAAAAAAATATTTAAGTGGCAAAAAAATTATTGGAAAAAAAATCACAAAATATGATGGTGAAAATAATTTTATGAGCATTGAAAATTATAAGTGGAAAGTTAAGCCTTGTAATTAAAAGACAAAGGTCCAAGTTGGAGCATAGTATTTGAATTAGATTCTGGAACAGTAAAAGAATATTAGTGGAAAACTGATAAAAGCTTAAGTCTGTAGTTCAGGTGTTAGTTCTGTATGAATGTTAACCTCTCATTGTTGACAAACACATCATACATCATTTTTACACAGTACATTAATGTGAGGAATCTGGGGAAAAGGTATGTAGGAATTTTACAATATTTGTAACTTTCTGTAAATCAAAAGATTACAAATTCAATTTGAATTTATTTTAAAAATCTAGCTCACTGTGTTTACAAGAGGCATAATTAAAAGACTCAAAACAGTTGAAAGTAAGAGGATGGAAAATTATACATCAAGGAAGTAAATTCCATTAAACAGCTGTTGCTGTCAGAACACATTAGATCTTACAGAATTTGAAGCAGAAAGCATTAGTAGAAATAAAGAGGAACACTGCATGTGATAAATAAATCAAATTTCAAGGCCAGTGAATCAATTTGAAACCTAGGTATATAACATAGCTTCAAAGTATATAATTAAGTGGTATACCCAAAAAAGGAGGTAATGACGCATCTACCATCATAGTGGGCAATTTCAATACTTCTCTCTTGCTACTTTTACCAGAATGCTGGGGTCATGTTCCATGGTGAAGAATAAAACATGAATGGAAGAGATTTGGTACAAGAAAACTTATTTAAAAGATATAAAGGCCACAAAGTAAAAGTTTGTTCTGTCTCTCTGAGCCATCAGACACTAGACGAGCATGGGTACCCCGTGGGCACTCACTCTGCCCAGAAGTTCTTCTAAGATATTGGGAGCTTTGCTTCTTGCCTTGATATCTTCAGCTTTCTTGCCTTTATAAGTTTTACTCTCAGAACAAATGTTGATGATTTGGTCAGCTTAATAATAGGCTTGGTCTAATGAACTGCTTGTGTAGGACACTGTGCTCAACAATTGTACAACATATATATTTTAGAAATTTTCAAATATCTAGAGTTGTTTTAGTTACCTATTATTGATATCTTAATTACATTATTTTAAAAATAATTTATCCTTTGAAATTTATTGAGTTCCTTTATGGCTTAGCACAAAGTTGATTTTCATAATTCTCCTGTGTAAACTTGGAAAGGATATATAGTATATTTATGTTGCCCTTTGAGGGAAATTTATAGTTGAAAACTTTTTTTTAGAAGCAAAGGCTGTTAGTGCTAATATCTATTTTAAGGAGTCAGAAAAAGAGCAAGACAATGAAAATGTTTTTTTTTCTTCCCTTTAATGTCACTAATTAGATGATGCATATAATTCCTTAGTAAAATGTCATTAGAGAAAAACTGAAAACATCTGTCCACAACATGTGTCTCAGAAGCAATGGTGGTTTATACATTCAGGCAGCTTGGGACCATTAAATGCCAGGGAAAGACTCAGTCTACAAGTTGGGGAAAAGATCTTGCCAAAGAATTGAGATTTAAACAGTTTTCAAGGGGAGATGAGATTAACTTAGACAAAATACCTTCACTGTACAACACCAGAGGAAAGAATTCCTAGGCTGAGAGATTCGTTTCCCTGTTCCTGGCTTCGGTAATGTTGGAGATCGTTTAGAAAGCTTGCCTTTTGGGGAAATGCGAGAGGTGGTCTGCTCTAGCCTCCCTCCCCCAGCAAGAAACCCCCTTTTGGACTTCACTGCCGCCAATCCTTGAGTCCAAAATGTTTGTCTCATTAATCGCATGTTAGGAAGAAGACGAAAACGAGTTGATCAATCAGGGCTCTTTCCTAGCAGCTGATAATCCCGCAGGTGCACACACCTGATTGAAATTGTTCATGATTGAAGATTGGACGGTGGAAACCTGCTGGTCTCTGAGAAAGCTAATCAGATATTTGGTGCAGAAAAAGATGTACTGGCTCAGAAAGCAGAGGGCTGTAGTTTCTGCCTCCACGTTTTGTATAATGGCCTATGAGCACTGGCGCTTTCTTTCCTTTGTGCCTCTGGCTCAGTCATCTGAAACTGAAGGGGTGGGGTTGTGTAACCTTTTGGACTCATTGAAGCTGAACAGCGAATCCACTAACCTTTATAGGAGGGCAGCAAGACATTCCTGTGATTTGGGTACTGGGTAGTTGGGTAACCACTTGGCCATTGTAGTGAGGATAGCAGTGAACACAGCTAACATTAACTACAGCAAGGAGCCTCGCCTCCTGTACTCAGAACCCCAAGAGGTGAAGCATGTTCTTGTCATCATTTTACAGTCAGGAGTCTGATGTAAAAGGAACTAACCTGCCAAGACCACACATCACACAAAGCATGGAGTTGTGGTGGATCTACCGGCTGCTGATCACACACACGACCTATACACAGACTGCTAGTCATCTAGAAGGGAATGGCAAGAGGAAACAGTGAGGAGGAACTAAGACGCAAACCTGGTGTCTTTCACAGTTTGGTTTTAGACAGACAGTGGCAAAATGACACCTTGCCCAACTCTAAGGGATTGTCCACATCAAAAAAGAGCGCAGCGTGGACGGATGGGGTGTGCATCATTCCCTGCTGCGGCCCCCAGCCAAGGCAAAGGGGGAGAGAGCCTTTCACCTGCTCTCCAAATCCTTTCACTCTTTTCTCTTGCTGCTGTGGTGAGGTACAATTTAAATTTCAGGTGGAGGTAAGAGGTGGGAGGTGGCAATCAATTCCTTTACACAGAGAAATTTTTGGCATGCTTAATATGGAAGATAAAAACAATATTCTAAATCTAAACCTAATTCTAAATCTAAATCTGAGAAGGTACTCTTCTACTGATGCAAAATGACACATATGGACCTAATTGTGTCAGACCTATTGGTGACAAAAGTCTCCAGTCTTTCCTCTTTTGTAATACAGTGAGAGCACCTGGATGATGTGTCCAAACTCCTGGCTCAGTTTGATTTCTTTGACCCAAGAATTGTTGATCCCACTTGCTGGGTGGACCCTTAGGATACCACAGACCTCTGTCTCTGTACTTTATAGAGCCTGGTGTGGGACTACACAATCGAAAATGGCACAGACGTTCTAAATGAGTATATGAAGGGCATCGAATTGAAGGACAGGTGACTAACCTCAGGAGGCTGTGGTTGGGGCTGACCACACTTTTGTCAAGAAGTTACTGACTTGCTTTTGCACAAAACTAGAAAATCTCGAAGGCCCTTGAAACACCAGTGGTCGACTGACATAGTTGATCTGAAGTTAGTTTTTGAAGTTGCGTTGAACATGTTGCCACGTACCAACAGGATACAGTTCAACCTTCTCCAAGTACAATTCTGTTGTAGGCTTAGGCATTTAACTTTGGAACAGGATAAGCAATCTTATTTACAAATTTAGACTTTCAGAAGAACCACGCCAATCAAAAAGAATCAGCTGTGCCAGAACCATGTATTCCTATTTCATGTATTTATTCATGCATTGGTTGTGCTGGTAGTAGACTATAATGACTAGAAATACTTGGCTTAGAGTGACACAGAGCAGGACCTAAGTCCCAGCCTACAGCTCTCTAGCTGACGGATCTTGAGGAAATTAATCTCTTGTGCCCACGTGTTCTTACCAGGAAGTGGGATTAACAGCATCTATCTCTATGAGGATCAAGTCAGATAAAGACATAGTAAAACTCAATAAATCTATGAATTGATAAAGGAAATGTCTTCATGTCCAGAAGTAGATACAGAAGCTTAGAAACAAAAATTTATATATTTTAGTTCTATCAAGGCTTGCTTATTATTAGTTTTGGGTTATACTTTCTTTAGAACCTGTCTCAGTTGCTTTTTACTCATTGCTGGGACAAATTACCCAACACCCAAAAGGAAGGAAGGAAAAGTTCATTTAGCTCACAGTTAGTGGCGGTTTCAGTCCGTGCTGGGCTGGCGGCAGGGCCGAAGGCAGACGTTCAGGGCGGTGGAGAGCAGACGAGGAGCAGCCGCTGCGCGTCCATCGGCCTCTCTGCCTTCCACGCTGAGTGCGAAGACCCGAGCTCCTCCAAAATAGCGGGTTCTCCGAAGTGGCGAGGCTAGGCAACCAAGCTCCTCCAAGGAGGTGGCAGGCAGAAGCCTTCCTCAACCCCTTCATACACTTTCTGTGCTGAGCCACGCCAGGGTGGCCCTTCCCCGCCCTAGCGCGGGGACCCACG
>NDGM011174299.1:0-12778 GCA_002564305.1 Octomys mimax | reverse complement strand
TGCTAAGCTTGTTCTAAGTAGGTGCTTTAGACCACTGAGCCATCTCACCAGCCCCAAAGTCAAATTTTAAACATACATTATATAAAGTCACCTGTCACCATTGTTTAATGACTGAACCTCAATATCTTGTTATTAACATCATCCTTCAGCAAATTCTAAAAGAACCATTTTTTCTACGCATGCATCCATCACTGCATTTTACATTCTTTGAATTCAGTGCCAAGTATTGTGAAATTCATCAGACAGTAAGGTGTACACATTGAGATGCTAATAAAAATTACAAAGTGAAAATTTGATCACGTTAGAGAGTTTAGGAAGATTTAAAGAGCATAACTAAATCCATGAGAAGATTAATGTCAATGTGCTCCAGAATCCATAATCAAGAATTGAGAATCCTCTTCTCAACCATAAAATGAGTAAGTGAAGAAGGCACAATACTGCTGCCATGCAGAATTCACTCTTGAGAACCACTGAAGCACTAGTCTACTATGTCTTCTTATGTACTAAAGTATTATGTAAGGTCACCAACTGAAATTCATGTGAGATGAAAGGTAAAAATTTTGAAAAGTCATGACAATATAAGAAAACATCTTGTGAAGGCAGATATAGTGAATTTACCACATAAAAATAATAACATAGCAGGGCATTTGAATTATTATTATAAAGTCATGCTCATAAATCTTTCTAGGTATATGTAGCCTTAGAAAGAAGTAAGGAGGGCCAGCCGGATAGTTCAATAGAATAAGTGTTTGCCTGGAAAGCTCAAGGTCCTGCGTTCAATCCCCTGTTCTGAAAAAAAAAAAAAAAAAAAAAAAGAAGGAAGGAAGGAATTCTGTCTAGTTGGCAAATAAGATTCACTTCTCTTTGTGTTCCTTTGACTTTCTATTATATGTTATTTTTTTCTCTAACAGAGATTAGCTATTAGCTCCTGTATAGCTGTTAAGCTAAGTTTAGGTGTTTGTCAAATATAATCAATGGAGTTGACAATGTTTGTAAAACTATGAAAATTAACAGTAATGCATCTGGTAACATTAAAAAGAGGATAGAGCACAAGCAAGAAGACATAGCTTGGTGAATGACATGCAATATTTTATATGCTCATACAACATGGTGATGATTTTACATGGTCACTGAAAATTATTTTTATTACAAAATGGAAGATATTAAGCAACAAAATATATATTTTATGGTATATGTCTCTTGAGTTTTGCATTGGTTTCCAAATGTGTTAAAGAACATGTGCTCTGCTCAGAGGCAATAATTTTATTTCTGATCCATACATGTGGGACAATGATCTATTAACCACAGGGATTCATGTGTGTGTACATGTATACAGCTATGTACTCATGTTTAAATATAGCAGTCTGTATGTCTTAGCATATACAACAGACTAGTAATCAAATAAATAACAGCTGTCTGTGATGCAAAGATATTCTACAAGTTACATAAATGAAACAACTGCTAAAGTAATTACTTGACAATTACTTCCAAATGACAAAAAAATAATTTAGTGCAATTCATGTTAAATTATGAATTCTAGCAAAATTTTAGTTGTGAATAAGTAGACAATTTGAATGTGATTGTTAAATATCCACCAAGTACACTAAGGATAATAAATTAACAGAAAGATCCAAGATATAATTTCAGTCCCTTGTAAAGCAGATCCCTTAAAATATTATGTAACTCATTAAGAATTGCATATTAATATTAAATCCAACTAACTTCTCACTGAAATCCAATTGATATTCTATGATAATGTGTATCTCTTAAATTATATTTTCAGTCCAGCACAGAAAATACCATTGCTAACCAGGTATTATTGTGGTTATTGAAAAAATTTGCTTCAGTTCATAAAAACACTTAATGTGTAAATGATATGTCAATAAATGCTTTCATTTCTCTAACTTGTCAATCAGTCTCGAAGGCTTTAAAAACACAAATACAATTGTATTTCCCAAGATTACTACAATAATTATCGTACCTTACATATTATATGTTACTAAAGTTAACATTGATTTCTCTTTTTCTAGTAAAGCTTTCATTAAACACAGAAATAATTTGGTATAATATAGATAACAATTTTTAATGATGAAATGCTTGATTTTCATAAAGATTCTTCAAATTAGAAAGAACAAAATATCTGGATTTTCTGTACAATTTTAAGTACTATGTATTTTATATTCTATTGAAAGACAACTCTACAAAAAGAATGGAAATATGATTTAATGTATTTTTGAGTTTTGTAACTTTTGAGCAATTAGATGTTTATATTATATAAATAAATATTAACAGTAACATAGAATACTTTCCTGCTTATGAAGCATTTAATTTTCTAGTTTTAGACTTTACATAAATTTGTATACTAAGACATGCAAAATGTTAGATAGACTTAATATTCAGACAATAAAATTTAGTAATTTTAACAAAAGTAGCAGGATTCCAAGTCTATTACAGCATTAGAAATGTTTCTGATGTTGAAATCAATTAACAAATTAATAATGGCTTTACTTTTAGTTATGAATAACCTGACACTTTACACTCTATCTATAAATAATACATGTTTTAAATAATAATTTTAATGGACATGATATTTACTCTTTAAAATCTAGACAATATATCAGTATCTGTAAGCATTTACCTTCACAAAGACATAAATATCAGGTAAGAACAGTTTTAAAGTGTCTTCCTCAATTTTTGCAGTGACTTCTTGCAATCTATACTCATACCAGTCTGATACTTTTCCTGGAGATTACATTTTTCAGGTCCTACCATTAAGATAGAACATTGTAGGCATTTTAGAGATACAACAGGAGCACAAAAATAGGTGTTCAGTTCTGTCATTAAGACTTGAAGAAGTCCTTCTGTAGATACAAGTCAGGTCCATTTTGGGAGAAAAGAGCAGCCAGAAGGGCAGACAATAAATTCCTAGAAGGGAATGGGATCCTGTCTCTCTTTCTATTCCAATCTGCTTTCACTATGGCCTGGATGATTTCAACTATAGTAAATAGCTCTTAGAAAAAGTTTGATCCCTGAAAAGGGCAGCAGAGGAAAATTCTTGGGAATAAGTGCAGAAAGCATCCTTCTCCTTATTATTTTCCTTCTTTTTCACCCCGGATCCTTCCATCCTCAGCAGGATGCTGTATTCTTACATGAGATCTTGGGATTCCAGGCAAGCATTAAAAATCATATTATATAATAAAGAATATATCATTTTCAAATAATTATGCATGCTCAGATATAAACAATAAAATATTAAATTTTATGACTACCATAAAAAGGAAAGTAACTCACAAAGATATTGACAATCTCTGCATCTTGGACTAAGCTTTAAATAGCTCTTTCCTTTTTCTACACCTTTTTATCCCTTAGAGTGATTACTTTAGAAAACTGAATATTATAAATTATTTCTGTTCCTTTGATATGCAAATGATTTTAAAAGCATCTTGCCACTTTCACCAGAGAACGCATTTCTTTGGGACCTACCAACTGTCTCCTTGAACCATAACCACAAGAAAATAATATCCTAGTTTCTCTTTTTTGTGAGAATGGAGAGGCTTCCCTTTATTAAATTTCTTGTTCTAAGAGTTAACCTACAACATTTCATAAAGATACAAGACAGTCTATTTTACTTTTCCTTAAAGCCAATAACAAATTTTAGTCATCTAAGGTCTTCCACTTATACCATTTTGTAAAACCAAACTTTTTTTCTGCAGAATTAAGCTGATGTTATCTCTTATAGTCTACCTTACTATAAAATCCTTAAACAAATTATTCTCCATTCTCTTAATATTTTCTGGTATAATTTTTACTTTAACAAAGCATATGAAAGTATAGTTAAGATTGATGAACCATGAAGAACTATGAATTAAATAAATATAAAAGTAAATAAAAGGGGATAAGGTAACAATATAATATATAAAGCAATTAGTCAAAACTTATCCAAGAGGAGTTTCTGGTTATGTAAAATATAATAATTACAGAAAAAATGTAGAGTTTTGCATAATACTAGATACAGCTTTAGGGGAAAAAGCAAAGAAACAAAATCAAGAATTTTGCCCCAAACAATATAAGAAATAGTTTTGTAACTCATTTAGGCTCTTGGTGGCCCTGGAGGAAAATGATGATGAGTATGAGGAAATGATAGACAAGAGAAAAGATTGAGGTCAGGTGGAGGTCTATTCTCTCCTGATGAGAGGAGAACTGATTAAGTACTGTAGGTGCATTTATTTGTACTCTTTACAAAGTTAGTATCATGAGACACAGCGTTTCCTGGATATTAACCATTGGAATTGTCTCAGGCATGATGCTTTTCTCAGGACCAAGGTAGTTTGACTGCTTTCGGTACTTTGGCTTGCCTTGCTCCCACACATATAACCGTTTTCCAGCTGCTCCTGACATGTCATCCTTTCTATTTTGTTGTGTAAATGATGGGCGTTTAATTGAAGTTGGAAAGATATATTTGGAGGACTCTGTAGAAGACCTTCTCATTCTTAATGAACTTACTTGTTTAGGCTAAAGATTTCCAGTCCAAAGATTTGTGTTACCTTTATACAGAAAGTTATCCAATACAGTCCAATAATCCATAACAACAGTAACTTAGCAGTATAACTATCAATTGTCAGAAATTGTTAGCTATTTGAATCATTTCATAGCTAGCATATTACTATGGCATTGATTTCTGCATTTTATGAATATATTTTTCTTCTGTATGTTTTATACCAAGTTAAGGTGAGACCTTTACTAATAAAAATTAAATTCTTGTTATTTGTTAAGGTAAGCAAATTTTCCTAAGGATTTACCTTGGAACTAAGAACTTCTTAGTTATTCTGTTAATGTCAGCGATCTAGATGAATCACAGCCATTACTTGACCAGATTGCTTTCTGTTAAAGCTTAAGAGATTTTTCTCTCTTCACACCCTACAGCCTTAAATTTTATACTTATGTTTTCATTTTGAGAATCACTTTCCTCTTTGGTCTCATAATCTTAATCAGAAAATTAAGGAGTCATCTTAATGATAGAATATCACAACAGAGGTTCTCTTATGTCCTGGGTCCTCACTGAGCTTCTGAGGATTAGGGCCAAAAGCACTTTTAGCCTATCTGTCTTTCTAATATTTGGTTTCCAAATAGCAGTTGTTGAACATCCAGAAGAGAAGATTAATGATATTACACTGCAATGGAGGAAGTAATTTTATTCTTAATATTTTATCTGAATATCAAACACATTAGACCATAAAATGGAATTACATTGTAACAACCACAGATAGTCTAATATTTAAATCTATGTAGAATATTAACAGACAACAGTTACATATTTTATACAAATATTTAGAAATCAAAACCATACATAACATTACAACATGACAATTGTGATGACATTTTGTGACATACTTAACATTTCATTTTAACAAAGCACAACTCTTTTGACCAATGCATAAAATTTTTTTTCCTAATTTGTTGTCCTTTACTGGGATATACATCACAAGATTTTCATTAAAAGCTAAGGTATGAGTCTGAAAGAAAAGACATCATAATAAGCAATCCTTGTTTTACATTACAGAAGACCTGCACCTCCAGCATCATGAATACATTTCATACGCCATAACATTAACAAGAATGGTCATAAAAATGTGAAAACATTATGTTTTTTAATTTAGTTTTGTACCAAGAGATTTTCTTCTAATGAGAAAAATGTATTGTATTTTTTTTAGAAAACTTTATCTTTTAACCAAATTATTGGTGTTGTGTCCCAAGGGACTATGGAGATCAGTGGAGGCTCCTTATTAATGAACAAAGATTGATCATCTTCTGTTTACCACTTCTAGTTCTATCCAATAATCTCTCCCCACCCTAAAGAATTTTTGTTAAATATCTTAATTTTATGATGAGCTGTGAATAAGCCAACTTTGACATAATTTTAAACCATCTGGTATCCCAGGTAGAGGCATACTTTTCAGTCTATATTCCAAAATACATTATTAACAAAAGGTCCAAAAGTGTGAATGAAAAAGAAGGAAAAACAAAAAAAAAAAATGGTTGAGTGCAAATAAAAGGGAATAGCTGTTCACAGAATGATAGAAAAACAAGTAACAAGCACACAGAACACACAACAAAACACCTTTACTATATCAGAATGTACTTAAATATATTGTTGACCAAATTGAATTATAGTGACTCTGTTACAATTTTAGAAATATATAGTTATCAATGCACAAGTCAAATTTTGTTGTTCATCAATTAGTACAAATATCTTATCAGAAAAATTTGTAAGAAATAAAATATTTTATTTACAATTAATATGCTTTTATATTTTATTTTGTCTTAAGAATACTGATAACTTTCATCTCAGTTATACCTATATACTCTAACACCTATTCAGACTTTTGATTCATATTTTGGTTATCCTCTCTTGAGCATTCTGGGCCCATTCCTTCATTAGGTTTTGATCTAGCCTCATTATTGTCAACTTCTCCAAGTCTGGATTCATGATACAGCCAAACAGCATGTTCTAGCAAAGCCTAAACCTATCTTCAATGACAAATAATCTTTTTTGCTTTACCTGATGTAATTATTTTTCTGCAGCTGTACTTCTGTCTTCTGGAGAACTTAAACGTTTAATGGCATATACTGCCAAGCAAAGTATGCTATGAGGTGAATTTTATAGTGAAAGATTTCCTCTTTTGCTTTGCTAATGAAATTTTGTTTGAATGGTGAGAACATCGCATCCTGTTTTGTGGATATGAAAGCCATCACATAGCCTCCCTTAATCTAAGATGGCCAATATGTGAAAACAGAAGTGAAAGGAATTAACTTGTCTGAAGGATAATGAAAAACTAGTAACACCAGAGAAATGAGCCCAAAAGCTGGACAGAGGCCATTGATATTAGCAAATAAAGTGTGAAGATCATTTTGGGTTGCAAAATATTTAACATGAAGAGTTTGGAGGTAAATTGTCTGTTGCAGAGTGACTAAATGAGATTATTATACTTTGTGTGTACCCCTTTGGAAGCAATGACCAGGCCTGCCACATAAATGGCAGATCAAAATCAGATAATTATTCAAATCCCACTGTTTTGTAAGAAAAGAAAACTGAATGAGCACTGTACATGTATTTATTTATACTCTTTACATAGTATCATGAGGCACAGGTTTGCCTAGAGACTAAAAACTGGAATTGTCTCAGGAAAGATACCTTTCTCAGGACCAAGGTAGCTTGATTGCTTTAGACATTTTGGCCTTGTCTTACCTCCACCATATGACTAATTTCCGGCTTAAGTTGCTCCTTACAAAATAGATAAAAATATAAAATATCTCTTCAGATAAAGTGATGAAAGTATCATTTTTATGATACATGCCTCAGAATAATAATAGGAATAATAATAATAAATAATAATAATAATAATAATAAACCATTAACTTAAAATGTAAAAGTGGGCTGGAGAGATAGCTCAATAGTTGAAGTACCTGCCTACCAAGTACAATAACCTGGGTTCCCTAATACTGCATGCTATGTTGGCCCTTCCCTGGGTGTAACAAACTGGCTACTGAGATTGGAGTAGTAGTACACACCTGTAATCCCAGATCGGGGAAGGCTAAAACAGGAGGATCTCTGTGAGTTTGAGCTATGTAGTGAGATCCTGTACCAAATACATAAAATTAATTTTTAAAAGAGAGTAATAGCAACAACAACAAAATAAATAAATATTCAGGAATTCATAAGCAAACAAGTAACAGTTTTAAAGTGTTATGGGCCTAAACCTAAAAACAAAAACTAATAAAAATACAAGCATAAGTATGAACTTATGAAAAACATATGAAATATTTATACACAAAATTTTGCATTTTTATATGTGGAAAAATTTGCACAATTTATTAATGCAATGTATAGAGGATGGATAGAACATTGAATGAAATATTTTAAAAGCAGAAATACAGGTTTGAATATATTATCAAAACCATTCACAGGAAGAATTATAATTCAACTCAATGGGCTGGAAAAATTAAATAGAGAAGTATGTAAAAAAAAGTGATAAAATTATCAATAAAATGTAAAGCAGTATATAAAGAAAGAATAAAATCTATGAAGAAAGTAAAAGATACTATTTTTAAAAACTGGATAAATAAATCAAATCTCAGGCAAAATCCATAATAAAAAATAATTTGTAAAGTAAAAACTAAAATTCTTTATAAATATAAAGAGCTCTTTCAAAAATATAAATATACTTTGTCAAAGTAAATGTCATGTGGACATGATATTGAGTCACTTTTGACAGATCTTTAAGTAATTTGTGCTTGTTCATATAGATAATTTAAAAGTAAATAAAAAGGAAAAGTTGATTGATATTCTTCAAGTTGTACATTCAATATAACTGAATTAAAAAAGCAATTTAGAAAATTTCATCTATTATTATGTAAAATATAAGATAAAGTAGATCTTATGGAACTCAGTAAGTTCTATACAACAATGTATCCCACAACACACAGTAGTATTAAGTACAATATCACTAACTCCTCTTGCTTATGGATTTATATCATCTTCTTAATCATTCTTTCCTCTTCCAATTTCACACTACATGGTCTTTTCTCTACCAGTACTGTTTCTTTAAAAGTAGCTGAGAGATCATGCCATACCTCCAGTTAAAACACTTTATTACCTTCCTACGTTACTGGCAGTACAAGCCCACAAAGTGCTATACAGTCTACCTGCTGTTCCATTACATGTATATTTTGTCTCCTGTCTACACCACTTAACTTTGCTATCACTCTGTTTTGTCACAACCGATTTCCCTGATCTTAATTCCCATGCCTGATCCAGCATTTTTGCTTTGGCTGCCCTTTCCTTCTGCCTAAAATTCTACATCTAGTTATTACACTGGTTCCTTCACTTCTTCTACTTCCTTTTTGTTTCCCTGTTTCTAAGTTTGTTTTGTTTTTTAAATATAAAAATAATCTAAATTCTAAATAATGCTAAAGAGAAACTGAATCCTCACATACCTAAGCACTCATTGTCCATATCTTCCCCAAGCAACATTTTCCAATGATCTTTTTAAGAATAACTACTGTGTTTTGCCGACTGCTGTTAGTATCAACAGAGAAAATAAACAAAGATAACATGAAAATCCAAGTGGGTAAGTAGGTGAAAGGATTAAAAGCACAAGTTCTGGACCCATATAGGAGAGTTTAAATCTCTCCTCTACAACTGATTAGCGGTGTAATAGAAAATAGATTATTTAAACTACACTATTTTCTTGAATCAGAGTTCAGTACTTTAATGGTTATACTTCACAATATTTAAATCAAAAGTTACTGAAATTATTTTATATACACTATATAACTATAATATTTTCCCCTTGCAGGTAATTGACAAAATAGGGTCTAGCCCATGGGTTGATTATTACAGTTTGTAAAGAAAATTGACTAAATTAATGTAAATTAAGTACAGTATGTACTGAAATATAAGAAATTTCTACATAAATATTTGTTGAATAAATAATAAGTATGTACAATTTTAAGGAATCAGAGAAATTTATATCAGAACAAAAATTATGAGTAATTAGAAATCTAGGTAATATAAAATGCTGATTCAAATATAATAAAATGAATATTATAATGCAAGTATTACAAAAAATTTGAATTAATGGGCTTGGGAGATAGCTTAATGGCATAAGCACCTGCCTGGTAAATTCAAGATCCTGAGTTCGATCCCTGGTACTACAAAACATAAAACAAAAAAAAAAATCTGCTTTTTGAATTAACCTATGAGAACACTTTGATTCAACTCATGAAAGTTGAATCTTCATATGTTCCAAGACCTGTTAGTCTCAAAATCTCACTGTGAGCAATTATTGCATTTGTTTTATTTCTTACAAGATGCTACTTTGGGAGATAAAGGCTTAAGAATGATTATATAGGATTCAATTTTTATCCATTGTTTATATTCAGTAAAGTTACTACATTTGGCAAATTAATATTTTAATATTAAGATATTTGCTTGAATCAGAATTTAACCCTTTAATATTTATGTTTCATAATATTTAAATAAAAAGATGCTGAAATTATTTCATATGTACTATAATACTTTCAATATTGAATAGTTTAATATATTTTCAAAGGTTTGTAATATAGTATAGTATCTGCTATGTGTTATGTTAGTTGTTCCATTGCCAAGGCCTCATACAGTTATGAGGTGGCTTCTGGTATTTATGATTTATTATTGTGGGTGTGAGTTTTACACATGCACCCTGGAGTGTATAATCTGCATTAAAAGGTAAAGAGGGAAAGACATGCCAGCTAGCTGCCAATCTGCTGCCTTTCCCTTTGCTCTCTGCTCTTTGCCTCTGCAAAAATGGCTGCTGCTCTCTTCCATGTTCCACTCTGCTTTGAAGCCAGCTGAGTAAGGATTGACTCCTCCGCTAACTGTGAGCTAAATAAACTTTTATTACTTTCATTTTAGGTGTTGTATATTTGTCCCAGTGATGAGAGAAAAGTAACTAAGACAGAATTTGGTACCCAGTAGAGTGGAGTCATTACTGTGACCACCTGGCCATGTAGATGATGATCTTTTGGAAATGGTTTATGAGAAGAGATAGGAAAAGTGGAGAAATGCCCCCTAGAAGGGAAGTGGAACATTTTCAGCTGGTGTGTATGAGATATTCAGGTCAGAGATCAGAAAACCAGAAGGTTGACAGAAATGCTGCCTGTAAAGACCAGTCTAGGGAGGTTTCTTGTGGGAAGAAGGGCTGCATTGGTTGCTGAACTCCAGAAAATGGGTGTTATGGCTTGGCAAAAAGTTTGTATCCATTTCAGTCCTGTCTGGAGAGCTGAGACTGAGATTAAAGGTGACGGACTGATTCATCTGACAAAAGAAATTTAAAAGTGATCAAATGTTGAAGCAGTAGCATGGCTATTATTGGAGGCTTTTAGTCAGGTTTATGTTGAGAATCAAGATCAAAGTGCCAGCAGGATGAGTTAAAATGTGAGTTTGGCCAGAAAGGAAACTCCAATAAAGCTGTGTAAAGCAAAGATAGAGCTAAGAGGATCTCTATTGCCAGGAAGGAAACAGTGAATGGAAATGATGGCCTGAGGGCATCACAGGAGGTGGCAGGTCTTACCCTATGCAACCTCAGAATTACAAGGGTGGGGGACTTTGCTTTGGGGAAAAAGCACAGAGTACCATGTCCCAGAATGCTGGCAGAGGCCATAACATTTTCCAGAAATGGCAGCAGCATAGAGAATTTGTTCCTTCGAATCAGGGTCAGAGAGCTCAATGATCCAGGAACTCTGACCCTACAACCAGGGGAAAATAAAGCCAGGATAGGGCTCCACCTGGGAGTGGATCTTGTCACCATCCATGTGGCATTGGTTTTAGGCATTTGTAGAATGCAGGAGTTCTGAGGTTAAGAAGGTTTGTAACTAGATTTCAGAAGAAGGAATAGGAGATCAGGTAGCATTACGCTGAGAGTGCAGTGTGTAAAGCTGTGAGTGAAAGGTCTATTCAGTGGAAATCCCAGAAGTTTGGAAAAGCCAGAAATGTGGATCCTGTAAAAGAAGCCACAAGAAAGAAGCAAAGCAGGCCTGAGAGAGAAGCTTTGGGAGCTACAACCAGCAGAAATAGAGGTAGAGCAACAAGGAGCTCACAGTTTACCACAGATTGCTTCTGATGTTCCAATGGAATTATAGAACTTAATGTTGGTCTTCTGGATTTTGGACTTGCTTTAGTCCCAATGCTTTGCATTCCTCTGTTGTGTGTACTTTTGCAATGGTAATGTTTATCTTGTGAAACTTAATGTTGAAAGTGCTTCACTTTTTATTTGTACAGGGGCTTAGAGCAAATAATTTTCTTTTAGCCTTGGAAGAGACTTGAGACTTGAACTTCACAGCAATGCTGAAACTAATTCTTTGGCCACTCATAGAGATGGACTAAAATGTCTTTTGCATAATGACAAGTAAATGAGTCTTTGGGGGTCTCAGGGCTGAATCTTATGGTTTATGCCTAGTTCTCTTCCCAAAGCTTCATGCAGTCATGAAGCAGCTTCTGGGGTTTATGATTGATTATGATGGGTGTGGGTGCTACACGCCAACCCTGGAGTGTGTTATCTGCGTTACAATGCAAAGAGGGAAAGAGAGCTAGCTAGCTGCCAGATCTGCTACCCCTTCTTTTGCTCTCTGCTCTTTGCCACTGCCATGAGTGGCTGCTCCTCTCCTCTATGTGCCACTCTGCCTTGGAGCCAGCTGAGTACGGACTGAAACCTCCACTAACTGTGAGCTAAATAAACCTTTATTTCCTTCATTTTGGGTGTCAGCTATCTGTCCCAGCAACGAGTGAAAACTAACTAAGCCACTATCACACAAATATTTTTTTTAAATACAATCAAAGTAAAGAGACAAAATTAAACCAACATTTGCAGGCTGATTGGAAAAATGCTAGATTACTTAGTGAATATTGTAAAATATGAATCATTGTATAAGGAAGTAATTGGTTTTCTTTAGCAGTGTTAATGGTTGAAGTTTAATTTCTAAGAATTCTAGCTTCTGGAGTGAAGAAGCAAGATGAGGAAGCCAAGAATTAATACAAGCCCTGCTGTTTGGTAACTACCATTGTATTCTCTCATTTGCTGCAAGAAGAAGGATTACTTAGATTGACTTCTGTCCTTGCTATCAAAAATTCATTAGCAAAATTATTTAGGGAAGTATTATGGATTGATCAAGAAAACAAAGGGGGCCGGGGAGATGGCTCAGTGGAATAAGCGCTTCCCTGGCAAGCTCAAGGACCTGAGTT